>OZ023263.1:246266176-246483676 GCA_964006375.1 Tillus elongatus | reverse complement strand
TAGCTCCAGGTAATAACTTTTTTATGGCCAAAGACAAGACAACAAAATGGTTCAAGACCAATGTGTCAACAATTTCTAGAGTAAAAAGCAAAAATCTGTTGAAAATTCTACCAGGACCAAAACAAATCGCCAGAGGAATAACGTCCGTAATGTCTGCGTGGGAATTGATCATTGATTCGTTTATGATTGAAGACATTGTGAAATATACCAATCTTTACATCGATGATAAAAAAAATCAGTTGGATACCAAAAAGCTCGTGATGCAAGAATTACAACGAAGAATGAGATTGCGGCACTTCTTGGTTTATTGTATTTCATAGGCGCTAAAAGAAACAACCTTTGCAGTGTTGAAGAGATGTGGGACCCTGAGAGTGGATTTGCAATAACAAGACAAGTCATGTCCTATAAAAGATTTTTATTTCTGTTACGATGCATTCGATTTGATCATCGTGACACCAGGGACGATCGTAAGAAAACTGATAAACTGGCTGCAATCAGGGTTATTTTTGACAAGTTTGTTGCCAATTGTAAAGACACATACTGCTTGGGAGAATACGTTACAATAGATGAGAAGCTAGAAGCGTTTCGTGGTCGTTGTAGCTTTATTCAGTATATTCCGAATAAACCTGCCAAATATGGTTTGAAAATGTTTCTATTATGCGACGCAAAAACGCATTACGTAAGCAACTTGGAAATATATTGCGGTCAGCAACCGGAGGGGCCATATAGAATGCAAAATACACCAATAGAAATTGTCAAAAGACTTGTTGATCCCATCAAAGGTTCCAAGAGAAATCTAACAACCTGGTATACCAGCTTTCCCCTTGCCGAAATCTTACTAAAAGATTATAATATAACACTTTTGGGAACTTTAAAAAAAATAAAAAAGAGTTACCTGTAGAGTTTTTACCTCACAAGAATAGAGAAATTAAATCGTCTTTATTTGGGTTCCAAAAGAACATTACAATTGTCTCACACGTTCCAAAAAAAAAAAAACTGTTATATTGTTATCAACAATGCATGATTCAGGAGAAATTGATGGAGATACTGAAAAACCGGAAATAATTCTAGACTATAATGCTACAAAAGGTGCAGTGGATACAGTTGATCAAATGTGCAACTCCTACTCAGTCAAAAGAATTACAAAAAGGTGGCCCTTAGTTATATTTTTTTCCATAATGGATATGGCTAGTATAAATGCATTCATTTTATACTACTCTAATGCCAACAATCAAAAAGTTAAAAGAAGAATTTTTCTGAAAAACCTTGCAATGGATCTCATGAAGCCTTTTCTTGTGGAAAGGGCAAAAATTAATTCACTTCCGCTGGATATTAGAGCTTCTCTAGCTAAATACAAATCAAATGAGGAAGTAGCCAATAAAGCAGAGCCTGACCTAAAGAGAAAAGGACGTTGTGTTACGTGTGGAAGATCTAAAAATCAAAATACCACTATAAGATGCGACACATGTAAGGAATTCGTGTGCAAGACCCATTCTGTTGTTAAAACAAGTTGCCCAAAATGTTACAGACAAAACGAAACAGTGAACGAAGATAGTGACTAAGTATCTCTGATTTATTTAGTTAAAAGTATGACTTAATTTGTTTTTTTTTTATTTTCATCATTTTAATTATATTATATCATGTCAATAAACATTTACTTAATGTTAGTGTGTTTTAAATTAAAAAGATAACATAAATATATAAAAAAATAAGTTTAAACATCATTTACCTAAAGTTAAACAACATTTATACTTCTGGCGCACTCGTTGCGCCGCGCGCCTTCTCGTGTTCCGATTTAAGGCGCGCCCGCTGGAGGGTTAATATATACGACTTCTAGGACCCCTAGAACCCATATCTGGGGTCAGTTTCAATTTTTATATGTTTATATATATATATATATATATATATATATATATATATATATATATATATATATATATATATATATATATATATATATATATATATATATATATATATATATAGCCAGGAAAATTGGGCAATGTTTTCCCAGAAAATTTTTAATTTTCTTTCAAAAAAAAATTTACAAAGATATTTTAATGAAATTCGATAGATATGTTCCACTAGGAAAGACGTTACCACATAAACTTTTTTAAAGAAAATTCACTAAAAAACAGTGCATATTCTTATAATTAATGAAAACAAAAAAATACTTGCTTGTGACCCTTATAAAGTTCACAGGTTAATCTCGATTGTATGTACGAATTATTTTCTGTTGGAGTGTTATTGTTTGTTATTATGTTTTGTGCATCAGCCCATCGTTAATTTGGCTGGAGTATGAATAAATAAATAAAATTGGTTGATTATTTTTACTAATCCCTCTAACACGTATTTTCCCGATGTCTAATTATAATAATTATAATGGTGAACTCTCTATCAGTGAATCTTTGTAATAAAATACACTGTAAATGAGAGAAGTGTTAAATTAAACAGTGACGTAGGTAATGTGACGCAAACAGTAATATTTTAATGTTCAAATAATATACTATTCTGAAGTGGTGTAAGAAAAGTATAAAGATGACTTGTCATGCTATCAATATATCATGACAAATCAATAAAAGATCTGATAATAATATCAGATAAATATACCCTAATAATAATTACTATGTGTACGTTTCATTAATATAGGTGCCAAATTTAATGCAATTATATTGATATCTAATTGGTCTGTTAATGAACACATGTTTGAATTCCATAAACGTGTATTTTGAGGTTTACATATCCAGAAACATAAGATCGTAATTAACGATTGGTTAACTTTTGGTTGTAATTTGAAAAAAAAAATATACTGATTGTCATAGGAATCTACAAGATCGAATTCGCACGCGACAGTTACCACTGCGTTGCGGCAGATTCTGTTGACCTAATTACACACAGTAAGTCAAAATTGGAACCTGTGGTGATCACTGATAAGCACATTTGGAGAACTCAAATCACCAGAACACATTAAAAAAACCTGAAGATCGTTTCACTAACCAAGTTAGCATCATTAGAGGATGAATAATTCTGAATTATGCTATTATTACGCTAACTTGGCTAGTGAAACGATCGTCAGATTTTGAAAATGTGTTGTGTTGATTCGGGTTCTCCAAGTGTGCCTAACTAACTACATACATAAATAAATTAAAAACTATCTTTTCGGTTAACCGATGTCTTCGCAGATAGATAGAATCAAAGTAATAGCTTGTTAAATATAAAGTCGTGACATATTAAACATAATGCATAGAATTGCCGTGGAATAACTAGGCATATATGTATAATTTGGAGAACCCAATTCATCACAATACAGTTTTTAGACCTGACGATCATTTCGCTAACATATTTAGCATCATCAGAGGTATGAATAAAGTAAGTGAATAAATACTAGGACTACTATTTATATGTAGGGCTACATGTATTGTCACCATAATTAGAACCGTAGACCGGTTTCGCTCTAATTAGAGCTCGTCAGTACGGTATACAAATTGCAGCGAGAAAACACCTATAAAGTAATACGTCTATGGTAGCGAGCCTCCCAAAACTAAGTGAGATGTAAGACACGCTTTTACACGTATCGCCATCTCGTTGCTGAACCAAGCAGTATGTTATCACGGCAGATGGCAGATGGCGATAAGTGTAAAAGCGTGTCTTACATCTCACTTAGTTTTGGGAGGCTGGCTCCCATAGCCGTATTACTTTATAGGTGTATTTTCGCTTCAATTAGTATGCCGTACTGACGAGCTCTAATTAGAGCGAAACCGGTTCACGGTTCTAATTGTGGTGAGAATGCATCTAGCCTTACATACTTTGTCCTTATATTAGGGAAGCAATGGTCCAGGGCTAACAATTTACTAAATTGTTAGTAGGTTGTACACAGTCTCTATTTTTTAACATTCTGTATTATTTGGAGCTGCCGTGACTACATACTACTTGGTTCTGCAACGAGATGGCGATACGTGTAAAAGCTTGTCTTACATCTCACTTAGTTTTTTTTTAAACCATAACCTATTATATGTAAACAAAATATGTTTTAACTTTGAATGTATTAACCTTAAAAAATGACCAGGATTTTTGCTCAGTCTCGGAGTTGGGTCAAGACCGTAGGCACTTTGATAAAGACCGTAAGCAGATTAATCAATATCAAGAGCTGCCACTTGCCAGTGGAATGGAGTATTCAAGACCGCAAGTGGATTTACCGGGATAAATCCCCACTGGAAAACGGGTTTAAGGTTAATACGTTCAAAGTTAAACATCTTTTGTTTACATATAATAGGTTATGGTTTATTTATAAACAGTAAATAAAAAGCCTGGACGCAGCAAGTGCGTTATTGTAGTGAATTTTCATAGAAATGATCTGGCATATTTTATTATAACTTTTTTTCTTGTAACATAGAAAGCTAAATTTTGGTGTATAGTTTACTTTTTATATCGTAAACCTACCTACCAAATTTGGTTATCATAGATTTTTTATTTTTTAAGATAATTTTTTTTTTCAAATGAACACTCAAAATGTATCCGGAAAACCTCGTTCGATTTTTTCGATTAACAAACTTGTCAAAGCCATTTACAAAGGGAAGGTACATGCCAAATTTTATCAAAATCGGCTCATTATTCTTTGAGATAAGAATTTTTTTCGAATAAAAACTCAAAAATTTCCCGGAAAACCTCGCCAGATTTTCCTGACTAACAAACTTGTCAAAGACATTTACAAAAGAAAGGCACATGCCAAATTTTATGAAAATCTGCCCATTATTTTTTGAGATAAGAATTTTTTTCGAAAAAAAAATTAAAAATTTTCTCGGAAAACCTCCTCCGATTTTCCTGACTAACGAACTTACCCAAGCCATTTACAAAAAAAAGGTACGTGCCAAATTTTATCAAAATCGGCCCATTATTTTTTGAGTTATCGAATGAATCTTTTTCTACACATTTTATAAACGTTCGGTTTAGGTGTTACTTAAGTAAATCGTGCCACTAAATTGGCGCCGCAGAAGAATTTATGTATATTTGGCTTTTCTTTTGAAGAAATCCTCATTAGTGAAGGTTTTAAAGAAAAGTCACTAAAAGAAAATGGTGTCAATGATTGGCTAATTCGAGCGATATGTCATGGCAGAAGAGCATGTGTGAGAAGTAATAGAAAGCTCATAGTCTATTTTAGAACCAAACAGGATGCCAAACAAAGATTTGTGATATATTCATAATCATATAACATATCTATGGAAAAATCTATTACATAATTTTGCCCAGAGAGAGAGAGAGAGAGAGCGAGAGCGCGGGGGGGGGTGATAGAAAGAGAGGGTGTGTAAATAAATTGTAAAACGTAAAATGTTACTGAACACGTATGATGCAGTAACACTTAGTAAATTCGAAAAAGAAATGTAGAAGGTGTTGGAGAAACTGATGGCAGTAACAAATAAAATAATCTACGTGTGCATGCAGATGAGACTAAAGTTATGATGTTTAATAAAGAGGGTGGAAAAAGTATTTTCAGTCTCTTGATAAACGGTGGTCTGATAGAGGAAGTAAAGAATTTTGGATATTTAGGAAGAGGTTTTGTAACAACGGAATAATGAAGCTGAGATCCAAAGTAGGCTAAATCCAGGTAGGGGGATGCTAAGAGCTATGACCACCACAGAAATGAATGTATATGTAGAGAGGTTAAAGTAGCTGTGCACAAGAGCGCACTGGTCCTAACTGTACCAAATGTGGAGAAAAGTTGGGTGTGCAAGGCAAAGCATATAAGAAATAAGTACAATTGGAGAACATCCAAATCACCACAACACATATTTCAGAGACCTTACGATTGTTTCGTTGAAAATGTCAACATCTTCAGAGGAAGAAATTTCTAAACTGAAAAACTAGCTTCCGTGTATTTATATCGCGTCAAGGTAAACGAACTAGTCCGAAGTAAAATTGTCGTCCAAGAACGATCGTTTGTTTATTGTGTAGTGAAACTACGAGGTTGCAGACCTGCTTTTAATCTTCTGGTCGACAGATTTATGAGCCCTTATCCAATACAGGTTTAAAGGAACCGAGTTATTTATGGAATCTGCACGTTCCCTTTCGATATAGAAATTTACTATGTGGATATTGGATCATGCCGGCAAAGACATCTGGTGAGATAAACAACATCAACTCAACTCATCTTTTTTAAATAGAAAACTAAACCCGGGTGCCTGTCTCACCATGTTAACTATAACAAAGGCTAAATAATTCAACTAAAATACTACATAAAAACTATATTTATATTGATTATATATCTTCGTGAAAGTATTTATATTGACTACATAGATACAAACAAACGAGCGGATCTTTAAGTCGAGACAAACATAGTGATTAGTATATGTATAAACCGGTCGAGTTATTGACAATAATTTATTATTCTACCAGACAAATTAGGAGTGTTTAAGCGGTCAAGTGCAAAGTGAAAATAAAGGACTTGAAATTAAAGGTGCCGCAAGATTCAATGAAGTTTTGTTCTGAATAGACCTTAATATAAAAATACTTACTAATGAATCAAGCATAGTTTGATGTCTAACATTTTTAACAAGTTTCAAATTTTCTTTGTCAATGTGGTGATTATTATCCCATATATGTTGTGCCACACATGATTTGTCCACCGTACCATATCGTAACTGTGCGAGATGTTCACGAAATCTGGTGGCTATGTTTCTCCTAGTTTGGCCCACGTATTTAAGATCACAATGTTTGCAACTAATCTCATAAATACTGGACATTTCAGTGACTTTCTCTTTGTCTTTCGTATTATCCAACAAATTTTTTAAAGTACTTTTCGTCGAAAAAGTCAAATGTAAATCGGCTTTCTTAAAAATACTTTACAAACCCTTTTGGATTCGTGGTTCATAAGGTAAACACACAAATTTTTTCTCTATTTTATCTTTCTTAAATGTCGTACATTCAGATATCATTTTCTTTGTTCTGTGTCTGTTAACAAATTTGTCTATTAAACCATCCGAGTAACCGATATATCTCGCCACATTTTTTATGTATTTTAATTCTGTATTAAACCTATTTTTACTTAATGGAAATTTAATCAATCTATTTACCAAGAAATTTAAGCTAGCCGTTTCTTGTGCAAACGTATGATGTGAGTCGTTAGGAATACAACTAATAGTAGCCGTTTCCTTCCTATAGACATCGAATTCAAGCGAGCCATAATTTTTATTTTTAATAACTAGTACAAGTAGGAAAGAAAGTTTATTGTTGATTTCTATTTCGTGGGTAAATTTTATTGAATCAAATTGACTATTAAGTTTTTCAGTAAATTCTTCAATCTTGCACATATTTATGTCAAACACTGCAAAAATATCGTCGACATAACGAAACCAAACTCTAAGGAAATACCCATTTTTATTTTTTAAATCCGTCTCAAATCTACTCATAAACAAATCTGCAATGAAAGGAGATAATGGATTGCCCGTAGCTGTGCCTTCAGTTTGTTCAAAAAACTCATTCTCATATTGGAAAATATTTTGTTTTATACAAAGGCTAGTTAGAGTTAAATATTCTTTGCAGACGTCTTGACTTATATTGTTCAATTTTAACAATTGTTCCAAATACTCCAACGTTTGTTTTGTGGGTACACTAGGAAATAATGACGCCACGTCGAATGACATCAAAATCTCACCTTCCAATAATTTAACATCTCTAATTTTATGAATAAAATCAAGACAATTTACCACCGAACAACTTTTTTGCTTAATAGGTAGACTTTTAAACTCGCTTGACAACCACTTTGCCAAATTATATGTTGGAGAATCTATAGCCGAAATAATAGGTCTCATTAATTTTCCCGGTTTATGAATTTTCGGGAGACAATATTTTTTGGGACTTTAGGATTAGAAACTTGTAAACGTCTTCTTAAATCCTTTGTTAGGAGATTTGGACATTTTTAAAACTGTTTTTCATTTTAGAATTTTCTTCCTCTGAAAATGTTGACATTGCAAACGAAACGATCGTAAGGTCTCTGAAATATGTGTTGTGATGATTTGGGTTTCTCCAAGTGTACTTATTAGTGCTCATCACAAGTTCCAGTTTACACATAGGGCATATAAGGAAACTAAATGCTGTTAGAATAGACTGCATAAAGCGAGTGACAGGTAAAATAGTAATGCAAAAAGTTAGACATCAATAGGATCGGAACGAATATAAAGTAAAAAAGTCTATTTAAAGTATATATGAGATCAGTATCCTTAGATAGTGTAGGCATATAGAAGTAACTGATAATACATATATATATATATATATATATATATATATATATATATATATATATATATATATATATATATATATATATATATATATATATATATATATATATATATATATATATATAATTTATAGAGAATACGTGAATACTCAGAGAGGCAGTGGAAGACCCAGAAAAGCTCAGCCCGATATTGTGAGCGATATATCAATGAAATAGGAGCCAGCAGTTTTTGTAGTAAGGGATGCATAAATGTGGAAGAGGCAAAAATAGCATGCTAGGACTTAAGTGTGTGAAGAAATATTGTTAGGACATGGTTCTGTGGTGCCCCTGATTCTTTATGACACTGGAGTGACGGGTAGTAGTAGGAAACAGAACGAAAAAAAGATACAGCATACCAGCCACGGCGATGATGATTACGACGACGACAAGGGCGACCTTAATCACAACAAAGATGATGACGACAAAGATAATGACGACGTAGATGATGACGATGAAGAGAATAACGACCAAGATGATGGCAACGAAGACTACGAGGAAGAAAATTATGACGACGAAGACGATGACGACGAAGATAATGACGAGGAGGTTGATAACGTCAAGGACGAGGACAACATCAACGCTCTTGTTGATGATTGTAATATTGATGATGATAATGATAACACTGACGCGTAGGTTCGTTGTATTGGTGATAATAAAAATAAACTACATTGATACGACACTGTATTTAATTAATATGAAGTATTATTTTTTGGCTTAAGAGACAACTTACCTGTCGCAGTGCGGAATAGTTGAACAATTCTGTTTGCAGATAACTTAGAACCAACATTCCCAATCCAATCAGACTGTTATATATACCAAATGTACTAATGTCATCCATAAACTTTTCTGCATCTTCATCGGTTGCATTGTTTAGGGCTATTTTGGCCCCAAATTCAATCATTCTTCCTGTTAGCGTCCCAAATAGTAGGGTATTTATGGGTTGCAAGATCCCGGTACCTATTGACGATAATACTCCTACGATCAGCAGGAATTTGTCCATACATGTGGCATATCGGTACTAAAAGTGACAATTTTAGTAGCTAATGATGGTTAAAAAAGTTTATGGTGTAAATAATCTATTTAAAACAATATTCAAGTGAGATTGTTTTTGTATAATGAGGACGATAAGGAATGTGCAAAGTTATAAAACTTGATACTTACTAATTTAAAAAAAGATACTGGTTTGGCTTCATCAGGTGTTTTTTCTGGTCCTGTAAAGTTACTGAAAAAAAATCAGAGATATATTGAAGTGCCCAGCCAAAAGGTATGTTGGACCTTGTTACGGTCAGCATTTCTTTTTTTACTTCGCTACCGTATCATTTTTTTTACTAGGGCAGCATAACATCAAAGGAAGTTTCAATAGTTTGTTTTTTTATATTTCAACGACACACCACGAGGGCTTACAGCCTAAATACTATCGTACCGTGGGTGTCGACAAGGGCGAAAGAGGCAACTTGTTAATTCTGGAGTTGAAGGTTTGTAGGTTCGGAGGAGAAGGAAAAACATGTGCCGGCAAGGAATTCCACAACCTTGAAGTTCTCGGGACAAAAGAGCGGGCATAACAAGATGTTCTATGTCTGGTGACCCGGACAGTAAAAGGGTGCATTCGCTCTGTTCCCCCGGTAGATCTGTTGGAGGCAGCAGGTGGAGGAACTATGGGCGAAAGCTCCTCTGAGCAGTCCCGTGCAGATATCTATAAAAGAGAGAGAAAGAGAGAGAGGTCACCAACGGCACGTCGGTGGGCAAGAGATGGCAGCCTTCGGGTGAGGGTATGGTCACCGATGAGACGTATAGCTCTCTTCTGAATGGAGTCCAGAATAGCGAGTGTAGAAGCTGCAGCGGCACTCCAGATGTGGGAGGTTTGGCATTATTTGTAAGGTATATAAGGTATAGAGATTAGCTGGTGAAAAGTATTTGCGAGCCTGGAAGAGAAAACCTAATTTCTTAGCAGCCGCTTCTGCAATTAATGTGACATATTGGTG
Source organism: Tillus elongatus (assembly GCA_964006375.1). Lineage (NCBI taxonomy): Eukaryota > Metazoa > Arthropoda > Insecta > Coleoptera > Cleridae > Tillus > Tillus elongatus. The sequence goes on along the minus strand of OZ023263.1, from coordinate 246,473,422 downwards.
CCAATTGAGATTTCGATCCACAGAAATATCAACAAGTGAAAAGGACTCATTACTTTGAATAACTTGGTTGTTAATTGTGATGGGTCTAGGGCTGGTGTATCTCTTATGAGATAGAAAGCAAGACTGAGATTTGGTGGGGTTGAATTGTACAAGACTTCTACTTCCCCAGTCTAATATTTTTTGGAGATCCACGTAGACAGAACCCTACATGAGTCTGCGATCCTCATCTAATTGGGCTAAAGAGATAGGCTTAGAAAATTGTATATTTGAGTGAAGGGTGCTGTCGTCCGCGTAACTGTGAACTGGATTGGATGTGCTAGAGAGGAGGGTTGTACTCGTGCACTTTTCCAGTTACTAGGGAATATGCCTCTATTGTAAGATGTCTGAAACAGGCGAGTCAGGACAGGAGCAAGTTCTTGTGCGCATTTTTTGAGAACAATTGCTGGGATCTCGTCAAGGCCAGACGCTTTCCTGGTATTAAAAGAAGAGAGCATCTTTCGTACCTTTTTAGTTTTGAAAATGATATCTGTCATTTTATGCGCGACATTGGGGACTGTTGGTGATTGAACATTTGGAGGTGGGTTGAGAGTAGAATTGCCGGCGAACAACGAGGCAAAAAGTTCAGCCTTGCCTAGGGCGGTAGAAGCAATTTCATACCATGAAACAAGAGGTGGGAACGTGCTCTCGCAGAAATTATTCCCAACAGATTAAGCAAGAGTCCAGGGGTTTTCTGTCGTTGGAGCTTGAGAGGATTTTGTTTTGATGTGGCTATTAAACGAGTTTTTTGCCTCAGAAAGAATGCGGACATAGCGGTTTCTTGCGTCGTTAAATGCTTGACGGTTTTCTTGACTGGGATTGTGTAGAAGGGTTTTGTGAGCTTTGACATTTTCAAGTCTGGCCTTGTCACAGGATTTAGAGAACCAGGGCTTTTGAGCGGCTGCAGAGGTTTTCTGTGTACGTGGAATAAATAATTCCATGCCAGCTTGGATAGTTTAGGTGACGTTTTGTGAGATATCAGAGGGATCAGAATGAGAGAAGCAGACAGACGCCCATCTAAATGAGGAAAAGTAATCCCGCATTTCGTTTCAGTTCGCGGTGTTGTAGTGCCAAACGATACGTGGGTGTGATGACTGTGTGAGCTCTGGTTGCATTGCACAGGAAGCAGTGACCATGCCGTGGTCTGAGCGACCCAGGGGGGCGGTGACTGATATCTTATAGCAGTCAGGATTTGTAGTAAGAAGGAGATCCAAGGTATTTGAGCTGTGTGTTGGGATGCGAGGAAAGTAAGTAGGTTGCTGAACGATATTGGCTAAAGAATTGCTGACTGCAAAGGCCTCCGCTGCTCTCCCTAGTGGATCGGTTTTTGAAGATCCTAGCCATTCCTTATTATGGACATTGAAGTTACCAAGAATAGTGACCTCGGAGGTAGGATATTCAGAAATCAGATGGTCGGTTTTTTCAGAAAGGTAGTCGAAGAGCTGGACAAAGTAGTTATCAGGAGGTGACCGGTAAATGCAACAGATGAATTTAGTTGCAGCACTGAGAGAGAGTTTTATCCAAAGTATGTCTTTTCTTCCAGCTTTTAAATTGGGGAGTCTGGTGCAGGGTAGATTGCTACGGACGTACGCGCACACGCTTCCATGCAATCTAAAGAAAGTAAGGAGGTCATACCCTGGGAAATTAAGGTGATTAGTGGCTGTTTTGGCACTGATTTGAGTTTCGGTGAGGAAGAGGAGTTGGGGCCTATTAGCCTGGAGGAAATAGTGAACGGAGTTCAGGTTAGAATTTAGGCCACATATATTCGAGAAGGATATGTTAAATTTTGATGCTGGCGCCGCCTGTACACCCCTCTCCCGGAGATCCGAGTGAATCTTTTGTACAAGGAGAAGCCATCATCATTTTTGCTTATAAGGGAAACTGACTCATACACCAGAACCGGAAAGTCCGTTGGGACTTCACCGGCCCCTTGATGTAAGAAGTGGTACCTCCTCGGGCGTGAAAAAAATCCTTTACTATCGCGTAAGGGAAAATTCCACTACCACCTACCATATTGCAAGTATACCACACCAGCCAACTATTAAAGAGCTGACCAGCTCTAGAACTTCAAAATAATGCTATCACGACTTAGAAATAAGAAATCTTTCGATAAAATTGTTTCCAAAAACTTGAACGTTGATCAGAAACGCGTTTATTTGACAATGTCAAAAGAAATGTGCCACTGTTTTGAAGAAAATTCATCTTAAACATTTCGTGTCTTGTCATATGATCCACTACTAAAGTGCAATTGAAAAAGTAGAAGCATCCCTGTTTACACGACGTAAGATATTCAGTATGCAAAAGTAGAACTGATCATACCGTAGTGCGTTTGTAATTAAATTGCACAAGAAAATTGTGGAAAAAACCCACCAATAAATGCCCAAAGATGTACTCTTTTTACAAGACAATTTCCATGCTTACTGTCATTGATTGAACTGAAAATAATTACTAAAACTAGTTTTAATTTGGTTGAATACCCACCACCCTATTCTCTCGATTTAACACCATCAGGCATTATTTATTGCAAAACCTCACACACCATTTGAAAGATAAGCCATCCTCGATAAACAGCAAAGTCAAATGTGGACGTTTTGACAAATGTGTAAGAGTTTAAGAAAATTAAACTAAATAAATAAAATTTTGTTTCAAAACATTATTCAGTTTTAGTGAATTTTTATTAAAAAAATTCACACATATATATATATATATATATATATATATATATATATATATATATATATATATATATATATATATATATATATATATATATATATATATATATATATATGTATGTATGTATCCGTCTGATAACTCAAAAAATACTTAATCGATTTAGATGAAACTCGGCAAGTGCCTTTCTTTTATTAATGGCTTGGATGAGTTCGTTGGCCAGGCAAATCGGACGGGGTTTTCCGGGAAAATTTTGAGTTTTCTTTCAAAAAAAATTTTTTTTTCCGAAAATTTCGATAAAATTTGGTCTACATATTGCTTTGGGAAATACCTAACTATGTGCCAAAATTCAGGTTTCTAGGGTTACAGAAAATTGAGCTATTCAAATTTGAAACATTTATGTTTAAATCATAAGTATGTGGTTGCTGTTGGTTAGTCAATGCTTCTCTTATTGACTCATAAAATTCATTTTTAAGTTTCCGAGAAATGTCAATAATACTGAATTCACTGATTGTTAATCATTGGAAGCATTTACGATTATATATAACCCTATTGTAATTTATTATCATTTATCACCTCTGTAGTTAAATCATAAGTATGTGGTTGCTGTTGGTTAGTCAATGCTTCTCTTGTTGACTCATGAAATTCATTTTTAAGTTTCCGAGAAATGTCAATAATACTGAATTCACTGATTGTTAATCATTGGAAGCATTTACGATTATATATAACCCTATTGTAATTTATTATCATTTATCACCTCTGTAGTATAATTATTTTTTTCCTTACAACTCGCAGCGTTTTTAGTCAATTGTTGTTATTAATAGTCAATAGTTTCTTTCCGAATACACACAGCTTCCATTGTCTTCTGCTTCTGCCGCTGTTACAGTCCTTTTATTTAGTGGTAGAGTTGTAACCATTCATACAGCCAGTGTTTTTTAACCACGTGGCTGGGGGACTGACCGAATTCATTCCCAGTTGCTGTTGATTTACTCATATTCTCTTAATATGTTTGAAGATGTGGTGTCTACTTCATTCAAAGTCACTAATAACCGACTATTTATGAAATCAAATAAGTAAATTAAATCGATTGTCATAAAATATGTAGTGTATTAAGACAAGGGAAAAAGAAATAAAACATGTATAACTGTGCACATTTTGATTATATTTTAGGGTGCTTGAGAGAGGTATTGTCACAGCATAATATCTTATTAAAGTTCATTTGTAAATAGGTTTAATTTTTATATGTTTAATATATATATATATATATATATATATATATATATATATATATATATATATATATATATATATATATATAATAATAATAATAATAATAATAATAATAGATTTATTTTTTCAAAATACAGTTCAATAACAATAACATACATAGATCTACTGAACATAATAAATCTTGGAGAGATCCACAAAAGTCAGAGACTTGTGCGTGGATACATCTAAACCAAGCAAAGTATACAAAACTAAGTAATGAACACAAGAACACACACACACCCACAGGCGCAAAAACCAAAAACACCCACCAGCACACTCACACAAACACATTCTCTCACACATTTTCACATGTACAATGTACACTCTCACAAATGTATATAATAATTAAAAAAAAAAAAAAAAAAAAAATTCAATATATATATATATATATGATAACTCAAAAAATAATTAACCGATTTCGATGAAACTTGGTAAGTGCCTATCTTTTATTAATGGCTTGGATGAGTTCGTTATCCAAAAAAATCAGACGGGGTTTTCCGGAAAAATTTTGAGTTTTCTTTCAAAAAAAATTTTTTCTCCGAAAGTAACAAAGCTGTTTTAATGAAATTTACTATATATGTTGCCTCAACCTTACTATGTACCAAAACTCAACTTTAGAGAAAATTGAGTTATTCAAATTTTAAATTTTCTTTCAAAAAAAAGTTTTTCTCCGAAAAATACAAAGTTATTTTAATGAAATTTTGTGGATATCTTGCCTTAGGAAAAACTTTACTACACACCAAAATTAAACTCTCTAAGTTTATAGAAAATTGAGTTATTTAAATTTGAAGCATTTAATAAAAATTCACTACCATAACGCACTTGGTGCGTCCCGAGTTTTTGACTTTAGGCTATGTACTTCCCAAACCTTCTCGTATAATATGATTTATATTTTGAGTTTGTGAAATTAAACTTACTGTTCAAAGGTGGACCCATTTTTATCCTTATCTGATCCAGGTTTTCCAGATGTGAGGTTGTAGTGCTTTGTCATGTTGACTTTCTGAAAAATACGTAATATTAATTGGTTTTTACTAACACAAAAATAAATTTTCGTAGAACAGTTGATCAAGTGATAAAATTTGAATTTTTAGTGTACCAATTCAAACTCTTAAGACGAGTTTCGCAAACGCCGAGGCGGTTATGTCTAAATAAATATAATCATAAGTTAAAAGAAAATTTTGGTTTTGTGCTCAACCATGCTTATTACCGTTTATAGATGTACTAGTTATCAAAAATAAACATATTCTATAATTTGATGTCGATAGAAAGGAAACCACCACTCTAAGCTACGTTCCGAATGACTCACATCATACGTACGCACAAAAAATGACCAGTCGGATTTTTTTAGTACTACAAGTTACTTCATTTTCCTTTAAGTAAAAGTAAGTATATTAAGAACGTGGCGAAATATAATGGATACACTGCTTGACTAGTTGAGAAATTAATTAACAAAGAAAAACCAGAAAAATCTTGACGGAATCAACGACTTTTAGAAGAGAGAGAGCATAAAACAAACTTTGTTTGCTTACCATTTGAGCCTCGAGTCACAAGGGTGTGCATAGCATTTAAAAAAAGTTAATTTACAACTAACGTTTTCGACAAAAAATACTTTTAAAACACTTTCTAGGTAACCCAAAAGACAAGGATAGTACGGCCAAAATGTCGGGAATTTATGAAATAAATGGTAAAGATTGTGATCTTAAATACATCGGACAAACAAAAAGATCCATTGGAATTAGATTCAAAGAACATTCAGCACAATTAAGATACGGTACTATAGATAGATCTTACGTCGCTCCACATTTTTGGGATAATAGTCACCTTGATAAGGAAAATCTAAAATTAATAAAAAAATGTTGGACGATCAGGACAGCTGAACTAAATATATATATATATATATATATATATATATATATATATATATATATATATATATATATATATATATATATATATATATATATATATTGTCACGGGGTGACTAATATTGAAGGGATTATCTAGCTCGATAATAAACCGCAATAATAAATGCAGCAACAATAACTGTAGCCGCGTAATAAACTACAATTACCAATTGTAACGGTGGCAGTGGAACAAGATGCGGCCGTCGAGCGACGTGCGTGGTGAGGAGGGGGCAAGGATAGTCACGGCGATCGAGAATATCAACCGCAGAGAACGGAGACGGCCAGTAGTACGAGTGTCGCCGGGCAGAAGTAAGTACGTCGACGGTGAGGGAGCCGTGGTAGAATACGGCGAGTGAAAAGATCAGCTTAACGGAAGAAGCAGAGAGCAAGGCCAGTGCAGGGCACCGCCGGAGAGTTTGCCGTGTGAACGTCGCCGCCGAGGAAAGCCCCAGGTACGTGACAGTCGAATATTATTTAGCAGGCCCGTGGTAACAGGGGAAACGGCCGAGCGGAGGAATAGTGTATCGGGACGGTTGGAGTGATTGCACTCTCCGTTCCAGTCAAAAACGACCCTCCGGGAAGCCGCCCCCCTGTATCCTGGCTAATGCTTGTTTGGGCCATACGAATTAGTGGGCAGCTAACTTAGCTCGATGTGGTGTTCGACGCACCCTGTAAGTTGCATGCCCGCCTGGGAACACCCGCTATTAACCACTATCCTGCTACCACCCTGCACCGCTTAAACGTCGTCGCCGCTTTACCGCCCCCGTATAATCCGCGTGTAACCATGATTTAAAGCCAAATAACCACCTCTGCCTCTGGCCGCCCATTATTGCTAGGCTTCTTGGTAACAGGACCCCGTTACCACCGTGTGTATATAATTAGACCATAGAATTTTATTTTAATTTACTCGGTATTTCATTTAGTCTCCCCAGAATATCCACCCAAATATAATTCAACTCCAGCTCTTTAATAAAGACCATAACCAGAAGTCCCGAGGGACTTTGTCTTGGCTTAGGAGGACCCTGTCTCCACTAGGAACTAGCCTGGGCTAGTGTATCCGTTGACAGTGACTTGGGAGAAGGGGGCATCCAGCAGGAGCGTGTTTACTCCTTGACAAACTCTATAAACACTGGCGTCCGAGCATGATCCCGTAAGAAAGCCGTGTCCCGGAAGTCATCCCGAAGTTCCCCAGGTTAGGGAAAACAAGTAGTAACTCCCGGCCACCCCAAGTGGCCGTCACAATATATATATATATATATATATATATATATATATATATATATATATATATATATATATATATATATATATATATATATATATATATATGTCGGATGCACTATGCTCTAAGTTTCTATCTGGAATTAGTTATCTCTGGATTTCACAGTCCTTTTCAATTTGCTGGTAATCTTTATCCTCTAGCCGTCTGTATTGCATTCCGTTTACGCGTGAATAATGGCGTACAAAAAATACTTATATACCGTTAGGTCCTTTTCTGTAAATAGCTTTAGCTGTCTTTGACGTGTTCTTAAAATGTACCCAGTGGATTTCTTCACTAGGAATAATTCTTCTAACTAGTTGGTCATCCTGCATTACTGACATTATGTCAACTACGTTAACTAGCGTTACGTGAAATCTCGATAAAAGCAAGCCTTTCGCAAAGTACAGTTCAGTTCTACGATCGTTCTCATCTTCTTAGCTTCTTGCGACTCCGAGCTCCTAATCTTCCACTTAAGCACCGTTCGTGTGTTTAAGCCAGTTCAGTTTTACAGTGCAGTTCTACGATCGACCTCATCTTCTTAGCTTCTTGGGACTCCGAGTTCATAATCTTCCACTTAAACACCGCTCCTGTGTTTAAGCCAGTTCAGTTTTACAGTGCAGTTCTACGATCGTTCTCATCTTCTTAGCTTCCTGGGACTCCGAAATCCCAATCTTCCACTTAAACACCGCTCGCGTGTTTAAGCCTGTTCAGTGCTACAGTTCAGTTCGACTACGAATCTCATCTTCTTAGCTTCTTGGGACTCCGAGATCCCAATCATCTACTTAAGCACCGCTCGTGTGATTAAGCCAGTTCATTCAAGTTCCAATCTTCCTACAGCAATTCCGTTCGTACAGTGATACAGTGAAAAGTCAGTGTTTTCTTCTAAGTTAGTAAGTATACACGCAGTTAAATGCAATTGCAAGTAGCTAATAAGATTGTGAAATCTCCTGAGTAACTCAATAAATCAAGTGTAAAACCGCAAATTGTAAATAAGTGTTAAGTTCAAAGTGTACATAGTAACGATACAACATATATAAATATAAAAAGTGTATTATTGAAATCGTCTGGAATCCAGTGCACCTAGAGTTATAAATACAGTCCACATACAGTCCACATCTTCAACATATTCTTCTTCCAACTCCAATTAGCAAAGCAGACTAGTTAGCGAGGGTGGAATCAATCCACCTGCAAAACATTGCGGACAGAAAACAAGCTCTTTCCTCCCCATCTCGCTCCGCTGCCTATGAGTAGTCTCCTGATGGGTTACTTTATAAAATAAATGCCGGCACAAAGCACGTGCGATAGATAATAAAATAATGCATATATTTCCGCCAAACGACATATGTTAATGTTGGTGTGGTTGAAGCGCCTTAAATCGTTAGTGACCAACTACTTGCAGAAGAGTATAAATAGGGCTGTGCATATAAAATGTTTTGAGCTGTTCATCCTCTGATGACGCTGACTTGGTTAGTGAAACGATCGTCAGGTTGTTTTTTAAATGTGTTGCGGTGACTTTGGTTCTCCAAGTGTACTTATCAGTGCTTATCACAGGTTCCAATCTTCAAATAGTAGAATCATCGCGGTAGTTAATGGAGATTTGCGAGGAGAATATGACAGCTCTCTAAAAGAGCTATAAACAACACCTTGTCACCAAATACAACGCCATATCGCACCGTGTTATCTAAATCATGCTGAAAATATATAGTATCTGCAGATGGCTCAGACCTATGACCCCTACCGACTACATATTGTTTTTATTATAAATTATGATAAAAATGTTGTCACCAACCATCCAACATGGAGTTCCCTTCTATGAAACATATTTAGCTAGTTTATTTCTAGCTAATGACAAACTCGAGGAACGTCGAATGCCAAATATAAGTCTCAGACACGAATTCGTTACTTTTAGTGAATTTTCTTTTTAAAAAAATCACTAATGAGGAGATGCTGACTTTTGAATTTTGAAAAAAATTCTATAAATGTGCGCGAACTATGTCCTTCAGAACCCATATGCAGGGTCAGTTTTAATATATATATATATATATATATATATATATATATATATATATATATATATATATATATATATATATATATATATTATCTATAAAAGGGTCAACCATTTACAAATATTTAAGTCTGTTTAAAGTTTAAAAACAAGAAAGTTAGAGGCATTTAAAGAAAAAGAACGGGGTGTTCCTCAAAAGTCGCGAATCGAAACGTCAAAATTGGCAACTTTTAGGCAAACAACATGAAAGAAACGCGGGTTATGTAAGGAGTGTTCTGCAAACCCTTAAGTTTCAGCTTCATCCATCATTGCCCTTCATTTTAATAAAATATTTCCTGAAAATTTATTTCAAATAGACACTTTCTCTGATGCTTTAGCAATAGTTTTAGTTAAGTTTATGGTTAAACGGTCTATAATTTTTAGCTAACTTTCGTAGAAAAAGTTCGGTAATGAGGAAACTGCGGCTTTTGAATTCTAAAAAGATTTATTTAAATCAGCGCAAACTAGGCCTCCTAGAATCCATTTACTTTCTGTTTACATATCTACAGGATGACGCATTTCTACGGTAAAGCTCAATATAATTGTTATTATGCAAGATACGAGAAAAAATTGTATACGTTACCTATAGGGTGTCTTGAGTTGCATCTTATAAAATTATTTTGACAATCACAGGATGGCCCATAAGTCGTTGGTGCTACCTAAATTTTTTTGAACATTCCTTCCTTATTGCATTTTTGCATTTTTCATCGAAATATGATGCATGTTTCTAAAAAATTGGGACGTTGCGTTTTGGTAGCGAATTTTCGTTAGATGCTTCAAAATTCAATAACTCAATTTGCTATTAACCTAACGTTCATCGGCTAGGAAACGAGTTTTCTGGGAAACATTTTAAGTTTATTTTCGAAAAATGTTTGTACATTTTCAAAAAATTATTTTGATAAAATATGGTACATTGTTTCTACTATATAGGTAATACTGGTGACCAAATTGATGCCTTCTTGCATTACAGAGACATATTTGCTATTAAAAACATTTTTATGAATATTCACTTCCATAAGGCACTTGCTGCGTCCAGACTTTTCGTTATAGGATTGGTTCTGGTAGATTTCTTCCAAATATTTTATTTTGACTCACAAGACGCACTGCAAAGTATTTGATTATCTAACATCATAACGGTAGAGTTTTTCACAGTAAACACGGAGAACTTTTTGCGGCGAATCTCCATGTTTCAAAAAGACCAAAGTATATTTATTGTTTTACTAAAGTAATGAAACCGTTTTAAGTGGATGCAAAACGTGTTATCACGTAACGACCTATTATTATGTATCTTAGTGAGTGCAGGCTTATTACTTACTTTTTAACAGCAAATAGAAATTGGAACATCCATTACAAAACTGAGGATAAAGGCATCGATAATTAGACATGTGAGCCGACAGCTGTTTTAATGGAGGTGGGCTTCTAATTTGGTTACCGCTATAACCTATATAGTAGATACAGTGTACCATATTTCATCAAAATAACTTTATTGTTTGAAAATGTACAAACATTCTCCGAAAATAAACTTAAAATGTCGTCTCCTAGCCAACGAACCTTAAGTTCCTAGCAAATTGAGCTATTGAAATTTGAAGCATTTAATGAAAGTCTCTACCATAACGCACTTGCTGCGTCGAAAATTTCTTTTCTTACAAACATGCATTATATTTCGTTGGAACATTTTTTTTTATATTTCAACAACACACCACGAGGGCTTACAGCCTAAATACTATCGTACCGTGGGTGTCGACAAGGAGGAAAGAGGCAACTTGTTAATTCTGGTCTTGAAAGTGTGGAGGTTCGGAGGAGAAGGAAAAAAAGCCTGGACGTAGCAAGTGCGTTATGGTAGTGAATTTTCATAGAAATGATCTGGGACAAAATATTTTATTATAACTTTTTTTTCTTGTAACATAGAAATCTAAATTTTGGTGTATAGTTTACTTTTCATATCGTAAACCTATCTACCAAATTTGGTTATCATAGATTTTTTATTTTTTAAGATAAGTTTTTTTTCAAATGAAAACTCAAAATTTTCCCGGAAAACCCCGTCAGATTTTTTCGATTAACGAACTTGTCAAAGTCATTTATAAAAGGAAGGTACATAGCAAATTTTATCAAAATCGGCCTATTATTCTTTGAGATAAAAATTATTTTCGAATAAAAACTCAAAATTTTCCCGGAAAACCTCGTCCGATTTTCCTGACTAACAAACTTGTCAAAGCCATTTACAAAAGAAAGGTACATGCCAAATTTTAATAAAATCGGTTTATTACTTTTTGAGATAAGAATTTTTTTCGAATGAAAACTCAAAATTTTCCCGGAAAACCTCGTCCGATTTTCCTGACTAACGAACTTATCCAAGACATTTACAAAAGGAAGGTACATGCCAAATTTTATCAAAATCGACCCATTATTTTTTGAGTTATCGGTGTGATACATATATATATATATATATATATATATATATATATATATATATATATATATATATATATATATATATATATATATATATATATATATATATATATATATATATATATATATATATATATATATATATATATATATATATATATATATATATATATATAAACATATAAAAATTGAAACTGACCCCGGATATGGGTTCTAGGGGTCCTAGATCGCGCTCATTTGAAGAAATTTTTTCAAAAGTCGAGATCTCCTCATTAGTGAATTTTTTCTAAGAAAATTCACTAACATGTGCCGGCAAGGAATTCCACAACTTGAAAGTCCTCGGGACAAAAGAGCGGGCATAACAAGATGTTCTATGTCTGGTGACCTGGACAGTAGATCTGTTGGGGGCAGGATGTGGAGGAACCATGGAAGAAAGCTCCTCTGAGCAGTGCCAGTACATATATTTATAAAAGAGGGAGAGGTCACCAACGGCACGTCGGTGGGCAAGGGATGGCAGCCTTTGGGTGAGAGTAGGGTCACCGATGAGACGTATTGAATGGAGTCCAGGATAGCGATTGTAGAAGCGGCAGCAGCACCCCAGATGTGGGAGCAGTATTCGAGGTTTGGCCTTATTTGTGAAGTATATAAGGTATAGAGATTAGCTGGTGAAAAGTATTTGCGAGCCCGGAAGAGGAAACCTAATTTCTTAGCAGCCGGTTCTGCAATTGACATGTTGGTGCTATTTGAGATTTCGATCCACAGAAATGCCAACAAGAGAAAAGGATTAATTACTTTGAATAACTTGGTTGTTTATTTTGATGGGTCTACGGCTGGTGTATCTCTTATGAGAAAGACTGCGATTTGGTAGGGTTGAATTGTACAAGATTTCTACTAACATGCAAAAATGCAATAATATAAGGCGTGTTCGATTAAAAAAAATATTTTTTTTTGTTATCACCACCGACTTATCCAGGGCCAACCTGTGATCCTAAAAACAATTTTTTTAAGATGCAGCCAAGGCACCCTATAATTATCGTATAAATTTTTTTCTCGTATCTTGTATAATAACGGTTATAAGACACTAAGTGAGTAGCGAACGTGTCGCCACCTAGTTCGGAACCAAGTACTTGTTGTCACGCCCGCTCCAAATAATACAGAGTATTAAAAATAGAGACGGTATACAACTAACTAACAATTTAAAAAATTGTTAGCCCTGGCCCATTTCTACCCCAATATAGGGACAAAGTATGTAAGACTAGATGCATTCTCGCAACAATTAGAACCGTAGACCGGTTTCGCTCTCATTAGAGCTCTTCAGTACGGCATACTAATTGCAGCAAAAATGCACCAAAAATAACACGGCTATCGTATAGCCAGTCTTAAAACACTAACAGAGTAGCGAACGTGTCGCCACCTAGTTCGGAACCAAGTACTTGTTGTCACGCCCGCTCCAAATAATACAGAGTATTAAAAATAGAGACGGTATACAACTAACTAACAATTTAAAAAATTGTTAGCCCTGGCCCATTTCTACCCCAATATAGGGACAAAGTATGTAAGACTAGATGCATTCTCGCAACAATTAGAACCGTAGACCGGTTTCGCTCTCATTAGAGCTCTTCAGTACGGCATACTAATTGCAGCAAAAATGCACCAAAAATAACACGGCTATCGTATAGCCAGTCTTAAAACACTAAGTGAGTAGCGAACGTGTCGCCACCTAGTTCGGAACCAAGTACTTGTTGTCACGCCCGCTCCAAATAATACAGAGTATTAAAAATAGAGACGGTATACAACTAACTAACAATTTAAAAAATTGTTAGCCCTGGCCCATTTCTACCCCAATATAGGGACAAAGTATGTAAGACTAGATGCATTCTCGCAACAATTAGAACCGTAGACCGGTTTCGCTCTCATTAGAGCTCTCCAAATAATACTCTGTATTATTTGGAGCGGGCGTGACAACAAGTACTTGGTTCCGAACTAGGTGGCGACACGTTCGCTACTCACTTAGTGTTTTAAGACTGGCTATACGATAGCCGTGTTATTTTTGGTGCATTTTTGCTGCAATTAGTATGCCGTACTGAAGAGCTCTAATGAGAGCGAAACCGGTCTACGGTTCTAATTGTTGCGAGAATGCATCTAGTCTTAAACGGTTATAAGCTTTACCGTAAAAATGCATCAGCCTGCATATATGAAAATATGAAAATAGGTAAAAACTTAAACTGATCGCAGATATGGGTTCTAAGCGACCTAGATCACGCTCATGTGAATAAATCTTTTCGAAATTTAAAAGTGACGGTCTCCTCATTGCGAATTTCGCTAAAAATTTAAGACCGTTAAACGATAAACTCTATAATTAACGCTACTGTCAAATGCGTCAAATAATGCGCGCGGTCAGCCGAAATAACTGTTGGATTACAATGTAAACCTGTTTCTATTATGTTGAAACAAAACAACTTGAATGTATCTGAGCGGCATAATACTCCTAATGCAAACAAATTTCCGGGCTGCTTTGCAGCTGTTGCTAAATATTTCATCAACCATAGCTTCTGGCTTCTTCAGTATCTGGACTGAAACCGACCAGACATCACTTGTGTCTATGGATACCAATTCTACTTTTATTTTTGGGCTTCCTAATGCGTAGAGTTCGTTTTGGTAACGTCAACGTCACCCTGCCACACTGAAGCCAAATACTATATAGGTAATGACGATACAGGACACTCCGGCTGATTTCGTGTTTCAAGAATATCAGCGGCCCTAGCGGATAGTACTGATGTTACGTCGTTCGAGAACGTGTAACACTAGCAATTGCTGGTGTTTAACTGTGTATAATTAAGTTTGAGCTATGTTTTCTGCAACAAATGTAAGTGGTAGGGTTTGTGCAAACTATAACTGTTCAAGTTATAACGTGATAAATATATCAAAGACATTTCATAGGTTTCCAAACTGTTATCAAAAAGAACTGATTTGGATATATTATTGCACATTTCAATTTCACTTCGAAAATAACTAATTTGTTGAAGCACAAGACAAATTCAGAATCCTTTTATGCCAATATGTACAGTTCGCAGAAGATAATTTATTGTGTAATATTTACCATCATGTACCTATTTGTAGATACACTTCGTAAACGGATGGTTGAAAGGCTTCAATCATAAACTGTCTTCCAGTGCATTAAAGAAAAAAATATGAGAGCAAAAAAGTTTTGCATTAATAATAAATGGTATAAGAAAACTGTTTTTCTTTCTTTTTCTGTGTCCTTTTTAGTGAATTTTTATTAAAAAAATTCACTAATAGAGAGGTATCGATGGTGAGACTTTGCAAAAATTCTTTCAAATGAGCGCGAATTAGGACCCCTAGAACCCATATCCGGGGTCAGTTTGAATTTTTATATGCTTATATATATATATATATATATATATATATATATATATATATATATATATATATATATATATATATATATATATATATATATATATATATATATATATATATATATATATGTATATATATATATATATTTATATATATATATATATATATATATATATATATATATATATATATATATGTATCCGTCTGATAACTCAAAAAATAATTAACCGATTTAGATGAAACTCGGCAAGTGCCTTTCTTTTATTAATGGCTTGGATGAGTTCGTTGACCAGGAAAATCGGATGGGGTTTTCCGGGAAAATTTTGAGTTTTCTTTCAAAAAAAAATTTTTTTTCCGAAAATTTCGTAAAAATTGGGTCTACATATTGCTTTGGGAAATACCTAACTATGTGCCAAAATTCAGCTTTCTAGGGTTACAGAAAATTGAGCTATTCAAATTTGAAACATTTATGTTTAAATCATAAGTATGTGGTTGCTGTTGGTTAGTCAATGCTTTTCTTATTGACTTATGAAATTCATGTGTAAGTTTCCGAGAAATGTCAATAATACTGAATTCACTGATTGTTAATCATTGGAAGCATTTACGATTATATATAGCCCTATTGTAATGTATTATCATTTATCACCTCTGTAGTATAATTATTTTTGCCTTACAACTCACAGCGTTTTTAGTCAATTGTTATTAATAGTCAATAGTTTCTTTCCGAATACACAAACCTTCCATTGTCTTCTGCTTCTGCCGCTGTTACAGTCCTTTTATTTAGAGCTAGAGTTCTAACCACTCATACAAACAGTGTTTTTTAACCACGTGACTGGGCGACTGACCGAATTCATTTCCAGTTGCTGTTGATTTACTCATATTCTCTTAATATGTTTGAAGATGTGGTGTCTACTTCATTCCAAGTCACTATTAACCGACTATTTATGAAATCAAATAAGTAAATTAAATCGATTGTCATAAAATATGTAGTGTATTAAGACAAGGGAAAAAGAAATAAAACATATACAACTGTGCACATTTTGATTATATTTTAGGGTGCTTGAGAGAGGTATTGTCACAGCATAATATCTTATTAAAGTTCATTTGTAAATAGGTTTAATTTTTATATGTTTATATATATATATATATATATATATATATATATATATATATATATATATATATATATATATATATATATATATATATATATATGATAACTCAAAAAATAATTAACCGATTTCGATGAAACTTGGCAAGTGCCTGTCTTTTATTAATGGCTTGGATGAGTTCGTTATCCAGAAAAATCAGAGTGGGTTTTCCGGAAAAATTTTGAGTTTTCTTTCGAAAAAAATTTTTTTCTCCGAAAGTAACAAAGCTGTTTCAATGAAATTTATTATATATGTTGCCTCAAACTTACTACGTACCAAAATTCAACTTTCTAAGTTTAGAGAAAATTGAGTTATTCAAATTTTAAATCTTCTTTCGAAAAAAATTTTTTTCTCCGAAAATTACAAAGTTATTTTAATGAAATTTTGTGGATATCTTGGCTTAGGAAAAACCTTACTACGTATTGAAATTAAACTCTCTAAGTTTATAGAAAATTGAGTTATTTAAATTTGAAGCATTTAATAAAAATTCACTACCATAACGCACTTGCTGCGTCCCGAGTTTTATTTTTATTTTCGTATGGCATAAATTGCCACATTTTTTTACATTTAAAATTATTTTACCTGGTAATGTTTTTAATTATCTTCCTAAGACAAGTTTTTAGCCAGACAAGTAGAAATAGCCCTATAATAGATTTAGTCACGGAAGAAAGAGTTAGTCTCACCTTTCATCCGCACAATTTCTTAATTATGTACTAAGTATATCAGTTATATATTTCAAAATATTAGATTAATAAGACATTTTTCATATAGATGTATAGCAAATTGAATACTGTGCTACCATTTATACCTAGAACAATTATTTGTAGGTAAGTACTGATTATAATTTAATATCGTCAGAAAAAGCACTCAGTATATTCCTATACATACCCTTGAACTAGTAGTTTAATCACGGTTTCAAGGTAGTACTTTTAATTATGATGAAACGAGATTATGTGTAAGAGAAATTTGCACAATTATTCATGCTGAATTCATTTAGGTTTCAACTTGATTGTTGATACAAATTCTATTTATAACTATATAATCAGAAAATTTTCACTGTTTTGTAATCTGCACTCTTTGAACAAACTCATTTTAAAATTTAAAAGTCGCGGTCTCCTCATCCACGAATGTTTTCTACGAAAATCAGCTAAAAATTATAGACCGTTAAATCATAAACTTAACTAAAACTACCGCCAAAGAATCAATGGAAGGGTCTATTTCAAACGAATTTTCTGGAAATATTTGAGTAAAACGAAGCACAATGACGGTTGAAGCCAAAACTTAAGGATTTGTGGGACACTCTTCTTGCAACATGTTCTTTATGTAACTGGTATTTGTTACATAACCTTTGCCTAAATGTTGCCAAATTTGACGTTTCAAATCACGACTTTTGACGTTTTGAGGAAAACCCCGATTTTTAAGTACCTATAACTTTTTTGTCTTCCAACTTACGGACCTAAATTTTGGTACAGAATTCACTTTTCATAATGAAAACGTGTGTACCATCAATTTGTTATTTCCGGAGATATACAAAT
The DNA here is from genome assembly GCA_964006375.1 of Tillus elongatus. Lineage (NCBI taxonomy): Eukaryota > Metazoa > Arthropoda > Insecta > Coleoptera > Cleridae > Tillus > Tillus elongatus. The sequence continues at coordinate 246,455,753 of OZ023263.1, read as the reverse complement.
TTTCCGAAAGAAAACACCAAATTTTCTGAGAAAACCTTGGCCGATTTTCCTGACTAACGAACTTATCCAACCCACTTGCAACTATACAGACTAGCCTGCAATGGTAGACTGAAGATCAACCCAGGCTTCAGGGACCACTGCAAAAGTCAGGAGATCGTGAAGGAGCCCATGCTTGAAATGAGGTCAGACTTCGCGAGCCCGCGAATCTGCAGGCAAAACAACTTTACAGTGGCATACCACGGGACGCGCTCGTCTGGTTCACGGACGGATCCGTCGGGGAGCGTGGGACGGGGGCAGGTGTTTATTCGGAAGGACCTAGGGTAAGTCATTGGGTCAGAAACCAACACAAGGTGTAACGGGCAGACTGCCCAGGGCTCAGACATGGGAAGTCAATAATTGACGAACCCAGTTCAAAGAGAGCTGTGGAGCTCCTAAACCTTAGCAGAGGACACACGTCAGGGGGATCTCGCACGGTGACTCTGCGTCGAGGGGGATGAATCAGCCCAGCACATCTTGTGCGAGTGTAAAGCTCTGGACCGCAAAAGACAACTGATCTACGGTCAGTGTAGACCGGAGACAGAGCATTATAAAACTTCACCCTACCAATCGCTGTGCAAACTAGTTCAAGGCACAGTGATTTTGAAATGGGTAAAGTAAAAAGACTAAGGGCATGCACAATAAGTCAAAGGTTGCAGTGCTATTGGAGCGGCAAAGCCGCGGACGAGCCCTGAGGGAGAAAAAAAGCCACATGCAAAAGGTACTTTCACTAAATTGGAAGTATAATTTTTTCAAAAAAAAAAATAGGAAACTTTCCGTGAAAACCTGGGCCGATTTTACTGGCAAACGAACTTATCGAAGTCACTTGCAAAATGAAGATACGTACCAAATTTCACCATAATCGGCCCATTATTTTTTGAATTATCGGTGTGATATATATATATATATATATATATATATATATATATATATATATATATATATATATATATATATATATATATATATATATATATATATGTTCCGGTTCATTTGAAGAAAATTTTTAAACATTAAAAGTCGGGATCTACTTATTAGTGAATTTTTTTAAAGAAATTAACGAAAATGAAGACGGGAGACAGAGAATCACGATTGGGCGACATTGCGTTTAGATTGTGATGATGATGCTTCAATATATGCACATTACTGCTGTAAATATTATAAATACTGAAAATCGTATATACCTGATTTAATTTTTTTAAGGTAAATAACACGCACAGTTCACTACATTCTAAAGAGAACTAGACCATATTTTGATAGGATGACACTGTAATATCAAAACGATAAAATCATAATCTGCTAATTATCTAAAACTCAATTCTTCTCATATTTATCTCTAATCTTATCTCATCAGCTTCATACCTATTATTTAATGGCGATAACATTTGGAATAGGTAATATTGTTAAACAGATGTATACGCTCAGAGCATTGTGTTTTATTATATTTATTTCTACTTACTTGGATTTTGTGATAATGCACTATTCGTATACAATTATTTTCTATCGGAAGATGCTGTTTTTAAAATATGTTTTCTTTTTAATCCAATTTAAATCATTATCACGATGTGTGTTGGGATCTGCCCTATCCAAGATTTATATAAATGATTAATTTTGGTATCGATGGAGAAATAATAGGATATGCGGATGACACCGTCTTTATTTTCAGGAGTAAAACTTGTGAGGAGTAGAAAGATAACGTCGATAGAGAAATGGCCAAAGTATTTCTGTACTTCAATAGTAAGTTGCTAAGTGTTAACTGCGCTAAGACGCAATTTGTCCCTTTTACTTCGGTGGCGCCTGGTTTGCCCTCGTATAATTGTTTTACTGGATGTGACAACCAGGATATATATATATATATATATATATATATATATATATATATATATATATATATATATATACATGCTGGCGCATTGAAAACGAAACAGACCGATTTGCGTCCAGAGATATATATTTTTTTAAGAAACGCTGAAATACGTCAATTTTAATATTGAGGGGACATGTTTTGACAAAAAACTCTACTTTGTCACATCAACCCCTTAAGGGTGGTGATTACAGCCCTTATATTTTAAATAGGGAACATGGGTCGAGTGTTACATCGTTTGAAAGCACTTTCTTTTCTGAATTCAACGCGGTAATTTTTTGGAAGTTTTATCAACTCGTTTAAAAATTATTCACAGATGGAGTTGCAAAAACGTATTTCATTCATTGTTATAAGAAATGCACTAATTAGTCAATTTTTCGTTAAAAAAAAACTGAAACAAACGTTCAATAATGTTTATTCAGTTAAGTAAGTGTTCAAATTGTTGACCACCAGCTTCCATACAAAAGTACAAATTTTGTTTAAAACGAGCTCTGACATTCTGAGCATCTGTGGAGTTATTAGACGGCATTCTTCAACAATGCGTCATCGTAATTCTTCCAGTGACTCCAGTTCTGTTTCGTAAATTCTACTCTTTGAATGGCCCCATAGAAAGAAGTCTAAAGGAGTTAAATCCGGTGATCTATGGGGCCACTCAATAGCACCTTTACGCCCAGTCCATTGTCCTCGAAACTCTCTGTTCAAAAACTCCCTAACACGTTGTGAAAAATGCGGAGGAGCTCCATCTTGTTAAAACACTAATTGATTTTCTTGATAGTGATCATCATTTTCAACAGTGTCAATTAGTAGAGGGTAAACGATATCTTCTAGTAACTCCAAATACATTTCGCCACTCAAATTACCATCAAGAAAAATTGGTCCGATTAAACTGTCTCCAAAAATGCCAGTCCAGACATTCAATTTCTGTGGAGTTTGAGTGTGGACTTTGTGAAAATTTCTTGGATTATTATCTGCCCAATAACGACAATTATGACGATTGACTGTAGAGTTTAATAAAAACGTACACTCCTCTGAAAAACAGATATTGAACAGAAAGTTCCTGTTATCAGCTATTCGTGCAGTCATAACTTCACAAAACTTCAGCCTACGATCAAAATCATCTTCATTTAGTTGTTGTACAAGATGAATTTTATACGGGTGAAATTTATGATGCTTAAATATTCGCTAAATAGTTCTTCTTTTGATGTTTGAAACAGTGGCCAATTTTCTCGTGCTCAAAGTTGGGTCTGCAGCAATTTGTCCTAAAACTTCAATCTCAGTAGTCTCATTTCTAACCGGAAATTCACGTTCGATCCCGTTTTTTGTTGGCTACTGAACCACTTTGTCGAAACTTTGCAACTAACTCGAAAATGTATTTTCTGTTAACATGTCTGATCGGATGTCGTTCATTAGACAAATTTGCGGTACGGGTTGCACAGTCATCGTTTTTGAAAGAAAAGAGTAATTATTTCAACTCTTTCTTCTACAGAATACACCATTGTGAAATTAATTTTCGGTAGTACTATTAAGTATCAAACCAACCGATAAACTGAAATATTAAACCGCATTTCTCTCATTCCGATAAGAAATGTTCTGATAGTCAATCTTTTGTTTACAAACCAACAAAACATTGACTATCAGCACATTTTTTATCGGAATGAGTGAAATGCGTTTTTGTATCTTCAACTGTGAATAATTTTTAAATGAGTTAATAAAACTTCCAAAAAAATGAGTGTGCTGAATTGAGAAAAGAAGGACCTTTCAAATGATATAACACTCTACCCATTTTTTTTGTTCCCTCAGGGATCGTCCGCGGCCTTGCCGCCCCGATAGCACCGCAACCCTTAGTCTTACTCCACCCATTCGAAGATCACTGTGCCTTGAACTAGTCTGCACAGCGATTGGTAGGGTGAAGTTTTATATTGCTCTGTCTCCGGTCTAGAGTGTCCGTAGATCAGTTGTCTTTTCCGGTCCAGAGCTTTACACTCACACAAGATGTGCTGGGCTTATTCCTCCCCCTCGCCGCAGAGTCTGCATGCGAGGTCCCCTTCGAACCGCCCCATTTTATGCAGGTGTTTCTTGACGGCCATGTGTCCCGTCAAGAGACCTGTTGTGTTTCTGAGCTGTCCTCTGCTAAGGTTTAGCAGCTCCACAGCTCTCTTTGAACTGGGTCCGTCAATTATTGACTTCCCATGTCTGAGCCCTGGACAGTCCGCCCAGTACACCTTGTGTTGGTTTCTGACCCAGGACTTAATGGCTCCCCTGGCAGTGCTCTTTGACACGCCCAGAGCCGGTTCTGGTCCCATAAATGGTTCTGCTGACCCTCTCTTCGCGAGACTGTCAGCTTCTTCATTGCCTTTAACCCCCGAGTGACCCGGCACCCAGATGAGGGTCACCTCATTCTGCCCAGCCAGGTCGCTCGTCTCGTCTCGGCACTCACTCACCAGCCAGGAATTTACCCGTGGGCTACTTAGTGCCTTAAGGGCTGCCTGGCTGTCTGTGGCTATGAGGATCCGCTTGTTGGTGTAGCCCCTCCTCTTGTTCTCCCGCACACAGTGCAGGATGGCGTACATCTCGGCCTGAAACACCGTTGCATGGGCTCCGAGGGAAATATGACTATGACTTACCCTCGGTCCTTCCGAGTAAACACCTGCCCCCGTCCCACGCTCCCCGCCAGATTCGTCCGTGAACCAGACGTGCGCGTCCCGTGGCATGCCCGGCGTCTCCTCCAGCCATGCCTCGCGATCAGGGATTTCCACTGTAAAGTTGTTTTCCCTGCACATTCGCGGGCTCGCGAAGTCTGACCTCATTTCAAGCATGGGCTCCTTCACGATCTCCTGAATTTTGCAGTGGCCCCTGAAGCCTAGGTTGATCTTCAGTCTACCATTGCAGGCTAGTCTGTATAGTCCTAGCCTGGCCTCTCACACTCTACCCATGTTCCCTATTTAAAATATAAGGGTTGCTATCACAACCCTTAAGGAGTTGATGTGACAAAGTTGAGCTTTATGTCAAAACGTGTCCCCCTTAATATTAAAATTGACGTGTTTCAGCGTTTCTTAAAAAAATCTCTGGACGCAAATCGGTCTGTTTCGTTTTCAATGCGCCACCCTATATATAAATATCTCTAATGGGATACTCATATTGAATATATAACGAAAAGAAAAGTGCTGCAAATTGAATCAGAACTTCCACATAACTGTGATAATTTATTCTCTTCAGAAAAATATTCTCATGGAATGAATTTAGGGTCCCTGACTTGACCATAAAGAAAATATTTGTATTCATGTACCCATGAACTTTTGAAACGATATATTACTCGAGTTTTATAAAAAAATGTCAATTTTCACCAATCACACCTTATTTATTCCCTACCATCTGAAGCGATCTTACCCAAAAACAATTCAAAGCGTTCCTCTGTCGGGTGCTATCTGGATACAAAATTTGAAGATGATATCGCAATTCCTTCGAAAGTTATTGACAGACAGACGTACATGTCGACAGACCGACAACAACAAAAATTTCGTTCCAGAATCAAGTGCTCTATATGTTTTGAGACTTTCTATGCCGCTTTAGCCAAAAAAGTCTAAACTTTTGTCAACAATATTCCACTCCCACACATTCAACCCCTAATTTAATATCAGCACAAAATACCAGAGGTTTGATGAAATTAAAAAGTTTCTAACAAATAAACCCTAAAACATTATGTTACTTGAGTTTTAACGAAAAAATGCCAATTTTCACCAAATCGTCCCCATTCATCCCCTACCCCCAAAGCAATTTCATCCAAAAACAATTCAAACCGTTAGTCTGTCGAGTGCAATGCCAAATTTAAAGACGATATCTCAAATCGTTGTAAAGTTATCGTGACTACGAGCAGACAGAGATACAGACCGACAGACAAAAAACATTTTTGGTCCCAAATGATGTTTTATATATGTTTTGAGATATTTTACGTTGTTCAACGCGGCCAAAAGGTCGGGGGCATGGGATGAATATAGACATGCCCTAACGAGCTATAATAAAAGACTAAGGGTTGTCAGGAGCGAGTCGTGGAGGAGGCACTTTGTGGAAGTGGAGAACACATCCGAGAGTGCTCGACAAGATCCTGTACAAGGGCACTCAGATGAACACAGGCTCTCTTAAAACATCCACGGGAGGCTTTACAAGCTCGGGGAAGGAAACTATGGAAGTTTTACCACAGACGCACTTCCCCAGCTGCAAAATAATAAACCAATCACTCCGGACTGGGAACACTCAGAAATAGAGGCGCAGCACAGGCGGATATCTAGAGTAGACTGGACAGTCGCTAAAGCGGTGGTTACTTGAAGCAAAATCAGATGGGCCATTAACAGCTTCAAGCCATCCAAATCCCCGGGATTTGATGGAATAATGTCCATCATGCTCCAACAGGGTATAGACATACTGGTGCCGGCGCTTACCCTCATTATGAGGACCCGCCTGGCTCTGGGATATATTCCGAGGGCATGGATGAGGCTGGTCAGGGTTGTATTCATTCCTAAACCTGGGCGTCCAACAGACCAGGCAAAGTCCCTGAGGCCAATAAGTCTCATGCCCTTCTTGCTGAAAACAACGGAAAAACTACTCGAGCGGCAAATTAGGGGCGGTGTACTGGAAGCATATTCCCTATACTGCGGACAATACGCATACAGAGCAGGAACTGGCGAATACACTGGAGAACAGGGAGGTGGCGCTGGGGGACTTATAGACATATAGCGGTTTTCAGCAACATCTCATTCGGATCGGTACCGGCAGCTGTCAGGGAGCGGGGAATAGAGTCGATCTGTTGCAAGTGGATCAGTTCCATGCTCAGGGACAGGGCGGTATTTACCTGGCTCGCAGAGGGGGGTTACTGGTGGGGGTCGCAGGGGTGGCCGCAGGAGGCGTTTTGTCTCCCCTGTTCTGGTGCCTTGTCGTGTACGGCCTGCTAAGGAGGCTCTCGGGTGGAGGGTACGAGGTACAGGGCTATGTTGACGTCATTGTCATCATATTCCGAGGAAAGGTTACACAGTCAGTGTGGGAGCGCATGCAGAAAGGCGGACGGTTAGCCAAGGGCTCGGGGTGAGTCACGAGAAAGGCACCGTCATACCATTTGCGAGGAGCGGAAGTGGAGGGCAACAGAACTATCACTCTGTATGGTAGAAACATATGGCCAGGTAGGTAAAATATCTTGGGGTCGTATTGGACTCTAAGCTAACCTGGAATGGCCAGGTTCAAAAAACACTGGGCAAGGCAATTATGACCCTAGCCGTCACTGGGCAGCTATATGGAAAAACGTGGGACTGATACCTAGTATGGTCTACGGGCTGTACACAAGGGTGGTCAGACCATTGTTGACATACGCGGCAGTGGTTTGGTGTCCTAAGGTGACACAATCCAGTGCCAAACTATAACTGCGCAAGATCTAAAGGATGGCTTGCCTCGGCATCACAGGTGCCATGACCTCAACCCCAACAGCCGCCATGGAGGTGTTATTGGATCTGCCCCTTCCCCCTACACTTAGTTATTATGGGGGAGTCTAGGATATGACTATACAGACTAGCGTGCAATGATAGATTGAAGGGCAACCCAGGCTGCAGGGGCCACTGCAAGATTCAGGAGATCGTAAAGGAGCCCATGCTTGAAATGAGGTCAGACTTCGAGCCCGCAAACCCGTAGGGAAAATAAGTTTACAGTGGTAATCTCCGACCGCGAGGCATGACGGAGGGAGAGCCTGGGCATACCACGGAACGCGCTCGTGTGGTTCACGGACGGATCCGGCAGGGACCGCGGGACGGGGGCAGGCGTTTATTCGGAATGACCGAGTGTAAGTCACAGTATTTCCCTCGGGGCTCATGCAACGGTCTTTCAGGCAGAAATGTACGCAATCTTGCACTGCGTGCGAGATAATAAGAGGAGGGGCTACACCAACAAGCGGATCCTCATAAGCACAGACTGCTAGGCAGCCCTTAAGTTCCTAAGAAGCCACGAGTAAATTCGAGGCTGGTTAGTGAATCCCGAGACGAGACGAGCGACCTGGCTGGGCAGAATGAGGCCACCCTCATCTGGGTGTCGGGTCACTCGGGGGTCAAAGGCAATGAAGAAGCTGACAGTCTCGCGAAGAGAGGATCAGCAGAACCATTTATGGGACCAGAACCGGTCCTGGGAGTATCGAAAGACAAGGCCAGGGGAAGCTCAAGTCCTGGGTCAGGGACCAGCATAAGGCATACTGGGCAGATTGTCCAGGGCTCAGACATGGGAAGACACTAATTGGGATCGCAGTTCAAAGAGAGCTGTGGAGCTGCTAAATCTTATCAGAGGACAGCTCATGGCACCTGCACCTACATAAAATGGGGCGGGTTCGACGAGGACCTCGCATGCAGACTCTGTGGCGAGGGGGGAGGAATCATCCCAGCACATCTTGTGCGAGTGTAAAGATCTGGACCGCAAAAGACAACTGATCTACGGACAGTCTAGACGGGAGACAGAGCAATATAAAACTTCACCCTACTAATTGTTGTGTAGACTAGTTCAAGGCACAGTGATTTTGGCATGGTTGGAGTAGAAAAAACAAAGGGCATGCACAATAAGCCAAAGGCTGCGGTGCTTTTAGAGCGGCCAAGACGCAAACGAGCCCTAAGGGAGCAAAAAATATAACGTTTTAGGGTTTGTTTATTAGTACACTTTCAAGTTCATCAAACACCTGGTATTCTGTGTTGAAATTAAATTAGGGGTTAAATGTGTGGGACTCGAATATCGAAGACAAAAATTTCTATTTTTTTTGCTAAAACGGCGTAAAAAGTCTCCAAGCATATAGAAAACTTGATTCAGCAACGAATATATTTTTTTTATCGGTCGGTTGGTCTGTCGGCATGTACCTCAGTCTGTTAATAGGCGCAATAACTTTCGAACGAATTGAGATATTATCTTCAAATTTGGCATCCAGCACCCGACAAGGGAACGGTTCGAAATGTTTTTGGGGAAGATCGCTTCAGTGGGTAGGGGTGGTATGGGGTGATTGGGTGAAAATTGACATTTTTTCAATAAAACTCGAGTAATATAACGTTTCAAAAGTTTACGGGTGGAGGAATACAAATATTTTCTTTGTTAATCACACTTGGAGATCCGAAATCACCACCGCAACACATATTTTTAAAGACCTGACGGTTGTTTCACTAATAAAGTTAGCGTCATCAGAGGATGAAAGATTCTGTTATAAGGTTTTGACAACTCTCGAAAGCATTTTGTACCTCGTTAATCATTTTTGGTAGCGGGTTTTTATTTAGTTTTCCATAAGGTCCTGTTTCTATTGCAATACTCAATCTCTCTTCAGAATTTGGCATCCTGTGATGACGCTAACTTTGTTAGTGAAACGATCATCAGGTCTTTAAAATATGCTTTGTGGTGATTTGGGATCTCCAAGTGTACTTATCAATGCTAATCACAGGTTCAAATCTTCACCTAGTGTATATTATTTGTGTTCCAAGAATGGGCCCTAAATTAATTCCATGAGAATGTCTTTCTGAGGAAATAAATTATCACAGCTATTTGCGAGTTATGATTCAATTTTCAGCACTATTTTCTATTGGACAGGTAAACAGTTCCTCCTTTCTTAGGCTTTCACGGTATGTATCTGGAGGACCTCGGTGGTTCAGAGGTAAGAACGTGTGCCTTTGAACCGAAGGGTACTGGGTTCGATCCCGGCGTACTCCTTTCACTTTTTCAGTACAAACTGTAAAATTAACATCGACCGAGGTTCTGGCATTGTATTTGAGCAAGTTGAATGTCTGCACGTTCCGCCCTTCGGAGGGGGCGTAAAGCCGTCGGTCCCGTGTCCATGCGATGTTGAGCACGTTAAAGATCCCTACCCTCCTTACAGAAAGACAGGGGTTCGGCAAAATTTCCAGGATAGTGAGGTGAAACTGCTCTCTGGCGTCGGTGATTGGCCATAGTCGCGGAAATAGGCCGACGTTAAAGAAACAAAACACACACACGGTATGTATCTGAACATTGATTGTCACTTGTTTTTTCCTTACTGTTTTTATCCATCACTGTTCCATTTTTAATCATCTTTAAATAGATTCAGAAAAGAATATATTGGATGTTCAGTTATAGCACGTGATCTTACTTTAAAACAAAAGAATAAATAAAATATAAATACTTTATTGCGTATAATCTAATATAAATATACATATATATTTTAGGTAAAAAAATACTAATCTACAAAATTATTTGGAACACAAAAATAAATTTTTAGCTTCTTCTAATACTGTTTTCTACGTTTGACCAGACTGTAATTTTTGAAACTCATAATAAAGGCCTTTCTTGTCCATCAGTTCATTGTGCTTGCCCATTTCTAAAACAACTCCATTTTTAAGGGCCACAATCAAGTCTGCATCTTGAATGGTTGTCAGTCTGTGGGCTATTGTTATGCAGGTCCTTCCTTTTCTTACTTTATCTAAGGCTTGTTGTACAATCTAAAAAAACACCAAATGGTTAAAAGAGTAAATTCAAGGCTTCATACAGCACAATGATATTTTCTTAGAATATTTTCACCATGTGAGAAGAGTCTTTTTTTCAGAATATGTGTTTCGGAATGTTCTAATAAAATTTATGGAATTTCAAACTGCCGTCTTGAATATTCTGAGTACAACCATTTATTCGCTCAGAATGTGATTGAGATGTCGGTATAATATTATATGACATAAATTTTATGAAAAAGTTGATGACGATTACGGTATAGCTGGAAGAATTCTAATAGTAACTTTTGCATGTTTGATTCTGTTAACATTAAATAAAATTCATTAACTAAATGCGCTTGTTACATAATAGAATATTGGCATTGAAAATGTAATTATTACTTTTACACCGTCAATACGTCTGGAAGTATATGGCATCGGCGACAATTTCAAAAAAAAAATATTCGCTTAAACAACGTAAAATGTTTCAAAACATATAGAAAACATAAGTAAGGCTAGGTGTATTTTCATAACAATTAGAATCGTAGACCGGTTTCGCTCTAATTAGAGCTCGTCAATACGGTATGCAGACAGTCTTATCTCTGTTCGGCCCCTCCACAAAGTCCCTCGCCTGCCTACAGCCACCGGCCGACCCCCAGTGCATCTCCATGGCCTCCTCAGTCCACCTGTCTAAGACGACGGAGACTGTCTTCCTACTTATGCCTATCGCAGGCTCCAGGCTACAGAACGGCCGCTGGGAACCAAGTCTTGCAAGATCATTCGTCACCTCATTTCCCGCTACACCACAGTGTCCCGGAACCCACACCAGTTGCACCTCCTTTTTCCTGGATAGTCCGTTAAGGGCGTCAGCGCACTCCTGAACCAGCGTTGACCTAATTTTGGCCGCGCAGACTGCCCGGAGGACCACCTGGCTATCCGAGCAAATGTATACACATTTCTCGGGGCTAATCCTCACATCCTGTCGATTGGCTACATACAGGATAGCGTACACCTCCGTTTTGATTGCCGTGGTATATGCACCTAGAGCATAACTCTCGCGCACCCCCAGGATGTCGATGTATATTTCTGCCCCGGAGGATTGTTGATCCTCCAGCTGCGATCCGTCAGTAAAACAGTCCAGGCTTGCGGGCTGGAATGCAACTTCATTTTCCCTCCACTGATATCTACTGGGGATTCTGAGGGTATATAGCCTAGTCAACCTAATATCGTCCTCTGCATTTCGTACCTTGATATTGGAAATCGTAATTTCCCTTCCCATCTCCTTAGCGACTCTTGCCTGTCCTATTATTCCTCCGCGCCAGTTTCCAGAGCCTCGCATTCTAAGATGCGACGCCATAACCTCCCTCCTGATACTGATGGGATCCGGTGGCAGCATCAGCAAGACCTCTAGCGCAGCTGAGAGTGTCGTCCTCATAGCACCTGTGATATCCAGGATTGCCAGCCTTTGGAGTTTGGCCAGCTTCTTGGTAGTAGTTTGGTTGACATCACCAGACCAACGCCCCATAGAGGATTCTCGGCCTGACGATCGCAGTGTAAATCCAATGAAGGATCCGTGGATTAAGTCCCCAGGTCCTCCCTATCACACGAAGAAGCTGCCAGAGGGTCGCCACTTCCTTCCGTACTACTCTTTCTATTTGCGACCCCCATGTTAGATTGGAGTCCAAAACCACCCTCAGATATTTGACCTTCCGCACTAAAGCTAAAGGTTTTACAAACATCAGGGGCGCCTTGAACCCCTTCATATTCCTCTTCTTGGTGAATAGGATCATCTCCGTCTTCGCTGGGTTTACGGAGAGTCCCAGCTCACCACACCATCTTTCAATTATGCTACAGGCAGCTTGCATGCACTCACAGACGACGCCGAGGAACTTGCCCGTAACTAAGACCAGCCCATCATCAGCGCCGTCCATGACCAGACACCATAGATGAAGTGAAAGGCAGGTGCCCTGAAGACAGCCGCCCGTCACCCCAACTTCCAGCCCCCGGCCTCTTAAGGTCAGCGAGACTCTTCTGTCCTCCAGCATGCTCGCCACCCAACTGAATAGGGACCTAGGCGATCCCCTGTCCTGTAAGGCAACACAGACCGTATTCGTCATTGCCCTATCAAAGGCCCCCCTCCACATCGAAGAACACAGCCAATGTGCTCTCCCCGTAGTGTAGGGCCCTTTCCACCTTTCGCGAGATAACAATAGCCAACTCATACAATGTATATAAGAAGTACAGATCCCGATTCAACACCCAAGGTCGCTGACGAATGGGTTAATTAAAAGCAGCGCAATTAGAAGAATAGACTATTCATAAATGGGTAAACAACTAGACCTTCAAATCAGCAACCAGCCACCTGCTAGGATCACCTTCAAGACTGCAACTTAGGTGGAAACCGCCTCTCGGTCCACGCCCCACCAGAGACTATATATGGAAGTTACCAGACCACGGACGGACATTCCTACATTGTTATTGCTTGAGTCTCTTTTAAATTGTCATAATTTATATTTATCATTTTTTATTATTAAGTATTTTATGTAACTATAATCAATAAATTCTTTTAAAAAGTCAAGTGTGTTAACAAGAAAGTTAACTCGCGTCACTGCGTGGAGCACCGTCTCCGTCGATTTCCCCCGCTGGTACGCGTGCAAATTTTTATGGAAGGGGTGATCCCTGAAATACAGTTTTAGACTGAAAGTGTAGCAAAATATGGTAGAAATGTAAACAAAATCAAGTCAAGTCTCTATAAAAAAAAATTCTAAAACAGTTTACTTGATCTTTAAACTTAAACTTAGACGTCATATAGGACAGTCCTTCAATGCGTTTCAATGACAATTCAACTCATTATGTAACTATTTGTTTTGTATAGGTTCAATATAATATCCTGGGCATGAAGCCTGTGTCAAGTATCGTGTAAACAAAACGTTAGTTAACATATCCTTAGATAGCTCAGTGGTATCGTGCTTGTATTCTACGCAGAAGATTGCGTGATCGATTCCACCTCGATAAATGTATGTTTATTTTTATTTTGACATTTGGAAAGATGCAGATATTTCATACGTTTTGAACAATATCTGATTTTTGTTTAAAGCGTCTGAATAACTTTGTTAGCTTTTAGTCTGAAATTATAACTTCCGCACACATTTTGTTATTGTTGATATTGAAAAAACCGGTTTGATTAGGCTGACTAAAACGAAATCATTCTGGCTATTAATAGGGAAAAATAACTGCTACGTTAATAATTTGCAGATACTTTACTTTTCTAAATATGAATTATGTTTCCTTCAAGAAATCCTTTCTAACTTTAAAAAATTTGTAATACAAATTTCTTTTAAAGAGACTTACACTATCTACAGATATAGCAAAATCAAACTTTTTAGCTTCTTAAAAAATTGAGTTTTGGTCATTTTTCTCACGAGTTAGAACACAAGATTTTTTTGATAATAGAGAGATATCGATAATAACACTTTCGAAAGAATTCTTCAAATTTGCGCGTAGCAGAACCTCTAAGGTGTGTGTAAGTTTAAAATATTAATTTTCGTATTATGCCGTATAATAATAGTGTACAATTTGTATGAAAATTCACTACTATAATGCACTTACTGCGTTCCGAAATTTTTTATTTTGATCTTTGGACTGTATAAATTTTGGCTAAATCATCTTATTCTGATCCTTAGTAAATAACTAAAGCTGAGGCGACATATTTTAATACTTTTCATAAATGGCTTACCTTTTCACTTTCATTGTCTAAGGCAGATGTAGCTTCGTCTAGCAGTAAAACAGCCGGGTCTCGTACCAGAGCCCTTGCTATAGCGATACGTTGTTTTTGACCGCCAGAAAGTTGAACGCCTTTAGCACCTAAACTGGTATCGTAACCCTGAAATGGTTAATTTGTCAGTTTGCATGCTGGTTTCGGTGGTTTTGTTTTTTTATATTTCAATAACACACCACGAGGGCTTACAGCCTAAATACTATGGTACCGTAGGTGTCGACAAGGAGGAAAGAGGCCACTTGTTAATTCTGGACTTGAAGGTTCGGAGGCTTGGAGGAGAAGGAAAAACATGTGCCGGCAAGGAATTTTACAACTTGAAAGTCCTCGGGACAAAAGAGCGGACATAACAAGATGTTATATGTCTGGTGACCTGGGCAGTAAAAGGGTGCATTTGCTCTTTTCCCCTGGTAGATCTGTTGGTGGAGGAACTATGGAAGAAAGCTCCTCTGAGCAGTGTCCGTGCAGATATCTATAAAAGAGAGAGAGAGAGAGGTCACCAACGGCACGTCGGTGGGCAAGGGATGGCAGCTTTTGGGTACAGGTAGGGTCATCGATGAGACGTATAGCTCTCTTCTGAATGGAGTTCAGGATAACGAGTGTAGAAGCGGCAGCGGCACCCCAGATGTGGGAGCAGTATTCGAGGTTTGGCCTTATTTGTGAAGTATATAATGTATAGAGAATAGCTGGTGAACAGTATTTGCGAGCCCGGAAGAGGAAACCTAATTTCTTAGCAGCCGCTTCTGCAATTGGTGTGACATGTTGGTGCCAATTGAGATTTCGATCCACAGAAATGCCAACAAGTGAAAAGGACTTATTACGTTGAATAACTTGGTTGTTAATTGGGGTTTAGGGCTGGTGTATCTATTATGAGAAAGAAAGCAATACTGAGATTGGGTGGGGTTGAATTGTACAAGATTTCTACTTTCCCAGTTTAATATTTTTTGGAGATCCACGGAGACAGAACCCTCCATGAGCCTGCGATCCTCATCTAATTGGGCTAAAGAGACAGGCTTAGAATATTGTATATTTGATTGGAGAGTGCTGTCGTCCGCGTTACTGTGAACTGGGTTGGATGTGCTAGAGAGGAGGTCACTAATGTGGAGAAGAAACAAAGTAGGGACTAAAGCTGAACCTTGAGGAACTCCTGCATTAATTGGATAAGTTTAGAAGAATGCCCATCCACGACAACAAAAATGCTCCGGTTGGAGAGGAAATTGGCTGCCCAGGTACAAAGTTTTGGTGGTAGGCCATAGACCTGAAGTTTATTAAGCAGCGTTGCGTGCCAGACCTGGCTGAATGCTTTGGATATGTCTAGAGCGACAATCTGGGATTCACCGTGTAGTTCCATAGACTTGTTCCAAGAATGGGTGACAAATGAAAGGAAGTCGGCAGTTGATCTGCACTGACGCAATCCATACTGCCTGTCGTGGATTAGACTGTGTTTTTCAAGAAATTTTAGTAATTCGGTGTTTATATACTTTTTTTATTACTTTAGACACTACTGAAAGAAGAGAAATAGGCCTGTAGTTACTAGGAAGCGATTTCGATCCTTTCTTGGGGACGGGTTGTACTAGAGAATTTTTCCAGTTACTAAGGAATATGCCTCTATTGCAAGATGTCTGATACAGACGAATCAGGACAGGAGCAAGTTCTGGTGCCCATTTTTTGAGAACAATTGCTGGGATGTCGTCAAGGGCAGAAGCTTTCCTGGTATTAAGAGAAGAAATCATATTTCGTACCTTTTTAATTTTAAAAATGATATCAGACATTTTATGCGCGACATTGGGGACTGTTGGTGGTTGAACATTTGGAGGTGGGTTGAGAGTAGAATTGCCAGCGAACAACGAGGCAAAAAGTTCAGTCTTGCCCAGGGCGGTAGAATCAATTTCATCCCCTGAGACAAGAGGTGGAAACGTGCTTTTGCATACATTATCCCCAATAGATTTAGGAAGAGTCGAGAAGGGTTTGCTGCCGTTGAAGCTTAAGAGGACCTTGTTTTTGATGTGGTTATTAAACGATTTTTTTGCCTCAGAAATAATGCGGACATAGAGGTTTCTTGCGTCGTTAAATGCTTGACGGTGTGTTGACTGGGATTGTGTAGAAGCGTTTTGTGAACTTTGACCTTTTCAAGTCTGGCATTGTCACAGGATTTAGAGAACCAAGGCTTTTCCGGTGGCTAAAGAGGTTGTCTATGTACGTGGAATAAATAATTCCATGCCAGCTTGGATAATTTCGATGACTTTGTGTGAGATATCAGAGGGGTCAGGATGGGAGAAGCAGACAGACGCCCATGGAAATGAGGAAAAGTAATCCCGCATTTCGTCTCAGTTCGCGGAGCTGTAGTGCCAAACTATACGTGGGTGTGATGATTGTGTGACCTCGGGTTGCATTGCGCAGGAAGCTGTGACCATTCCGTGGTCTGAGCGACCAAGGTAGGCGGTGATTGATATCTTATAGCATTTAGGTTTTGTAGTAAGAAAGAGATCCAAGGGATCTGAGCTGTGTGTTGGGATGCGAGGAATGTAAGTAGGTTGCTGAACCATATTGGCTAAAGAACTGCTGACTGTAAAGGCCTCCGCTGCTCTCCCTTGTGGATCGGTTTTTGAATATCCTACCCATTCCTTATTATGGACATTGAAGTCACCAAGAATAGTGACATCGGGAGAAGGATATTCAGAAATCAGGTTGGTTTTTTCAGAAAGGTAGTCAAAGAGCTGGACAAAGTTGTTGTCAGAAGGTGACCAGTAAATGCAACAGATGAATTTAGTTGCAGCCCTGAGAGAGAATTTTATCCATAGTATGTCTTTTCTTCCAGCTTCTAAATTGGGGAGTCTGGTGATTGCTACGGAAGTATGCGCATACGCTTCCAGGTAATCTAAAGGAAGTAAGGAACTCATACCCCGGGAAATTAAGGTGATTAGTGGCTGTTTTGGCACTGATTTGGGTTTCGGTGAGGAAGAGGAGTTGGGGCCTATTAGCATGAAGAAAATGGTGGACGGAGTTCAGGTTGGCTGATTTAAAATGGCATTGATAAATAGTTTCAGCCACACATTGTTTACAATTAAAAACAGATATCAAATTTGGAAATTAGAATTATATTGGTAAATTTTCCTTCTGATATAGCTGGTCAAATAATGCTTTTTTTCATAAGCTTAATAGTGGTGTATGGTACCCCCCATGAAGGAAGTAAACTTATCCATGCTCTGCACGATGCAAGATACTTACCAGCGGCAAAGAAGTTACAAAAGTATGAATGTTAGCACTCTTAGCGGCCGAAATAATCTCATCCATCGCCACTTGTCTATGGTTGGCTCCATATGCAATGTTTTCAGCGATCGTCCTGTTGAACAGGTTCGGCTCCTGTGATACTATGCCTAGTTTAGATCTGAGTGAGCGGAGTTTCATCTCCTTCAGGTTGGTCTTACCCACAGTTACATTGCCGGAAATAGGATCGTAATATCGCAAAAGTAACTGGATTAACGTCGATTTTCCACAGCCACTTGAACCTATCAGTGCCACGGTTTTGCCTTGGAATATGGTGAGGTCCAGGCCGTTGAGAACTTTCACGTTCGGCCTCGTAGGATAGTGAAAATGAATTTTTGAATATTCTATATTACCATTTGTCTATAAAAAAAGTATCATATTAATATACCGTAGCTACTAATTATGAGTGAAGTTTGGAACATGTGATGAACACTGATGGGTACAATTTGGGGAATAAAATTAACTTTTTTAGTTTATCATCTGATGACGCTCTTACCGAAACGACCGCCAGGTCTATTGTGATGAATTGGTTTCTCCAGACTGTACTTACTAGCTACTATTTATGGTGCAATGTAGCATAACTAAGTAGGTATTAAAAAAAATTGTAACAAAATATTACTTTAACTGCAAATAAGTGGTAAAGATTATTAAAATCGGCATTGTAAAGATCACTTTTATTTTGGTGGAAATTCGTAGTCACCTCCAAAAGTCAGTGTAAAGAACATACATGCTTAGGCAAATTGAAAAACTGGGAATCTATTTTCCACTTTCGTTAATAATGCTCAGCAACAAGACATGCGTGGCCAATGTAATCACAATCCTTTGACCTGTATTCCATTCCATATTCCATTCCATTTTGAAGTATTGCGTTGGTATTACCTTGGTTTTCTCTATGTTTAATTTAGGGTCGTTTTTGTTAAACCACTGTTTTGATGCCGATAGAATTTCCATAATTTTGGCTGGATTTGATCTAAGTTTTCACGACGAGTTATGACAGGTAACAACGAGTAAGACAGTTAAGTGATTACATGTTGCTCACGTACATCAGGTACAACAGAATCGGTCCATGAAAAAACCTACCTTCTGGTAGATTTTAGATTATATAATAATAATAATGATAATAATAATAAATTCCAAACAAGGACGAGACATGAGCAGACCAGGCAAGGCCATCCTCCAGAAGTACACCAAGAAGTTTTAGCCTCGACCCGCCGCTGTGTCCCGCACCCTGCACCAGTTGTTGTGTCTTATTTAAGTTTAGTTTTAGGGAGTTTACTCTAAACCACTTATCTGCTTGGTCAAGGCAGGTCCTAGTACGGAGACTCAGATCAATCGTTGCTGTTGCTCTGTTAACAAAGCTGGTATCATCGGCATAAATACCAATCGCATCCGATGCAATATTGGGCGGCAGATCATTCATATAGATGATAAAGAGTAGGGGGCCCAGAATGGAACCCTGCGGAACACCATACTCTATCGACATATCATGGGATATATGTTTATCCCAATATACAACCTTCCGCCTATCCTCCAGGTAATACCCAAAGAGAGAGAGAGAGAGAGAGAGAGAGAGAGAGAGAGAGACCCCCTCAAATAATATATAAAACTAAAATAGAGGTTATAAATGAGTGTAAAGCTGACTCTATTGGAACTAGATATGATAACATAATGTAGTGGTATGGTTAGATGGAATGCAAGGAAAATGATGAAATGGCAAGCTTCGCTGGATATTGGTACTTACCCATTCTTTTAGAGAGATAGACTCATCGTCTTTAATAAGTGGAGTTCTCCACACAAGCTTAAATATCCTCTTTGATGCTATTAATCCAGACTGGAAGTTAGGCGAAAATGCGAAGGCCATTCCAAGAACCCAAGAACTCGCAATAATTGATTCTCCTATTCTGAAAGTACACATGTTGATTTATATTCTAGTTGGTTTCGCCTTTAGTGAATCTTCGTACAAAATTTTGACAATGGGCAGATCGCAAGTTTTAAAATATAAAAAAAATTACTCCAAATTAGTGAAAACTAAACCCCTTCCGGTTTCAAGCAGTTACAATTATAAAAAATGATGCCACCGAGAAGTAAAAAAGCACAAAATCAAAATATTAATAAAATCTATTAGAAATTAGAGAAAACATAAGTTCTTTCGGCACAAAAGGGCCAAGAAGCCCAAAAAACATTAAAATTTTTACGATTCTAATTCCAAACACGTTAAAGCGAAAATACTCAGTAAGTGGTGGACGTGCCTCCACCTAGTTGCGGAACCAAGTAGTATGCTGTCACGCCAGCTCCAAATAACACAAAGTGTTAAAAAATAGAGACTGGATACAGCTAACTAACAATTTAGAAAATTGTCAGCCCTGGCCCATTTCTACCACAATATAAATGACCCAGGGCTGACAATTTTCTAAATTGTTAGTTAGCTGTATCCAGTCTCTATTTTTTAACACTTTGTGTTATTTGGAGCTGGCGTGACAGCATACTACTTGGTTCCGCAACTAGGTGGCGGCACGTCCACCACTTACTGAGTATTTTAAGACTGGCTATACGATAGCCGTATTACTTTTGGTGCATTTTTGTAACAGTTAGTATGCCGTACTGGAGAGCTCTAATGAGAGCGAAACCGGTCTACGGTTCTAATTGTTGCGAAAATGCATGGAGTCTTACGTTAAAGTGATCAACAGAAACGTCAGCTTGGTGATTTTTAAACAAATAGGTACAAAGATTCTGAAACGAATGTGGGTTATGTTCAACAAATATTGCAAGAATTGTGTTTAACCAGGACTTGAATTTCTGTTTCTGCTGGTCTTGTTATATCACGTTTTAATAACGCAGAAAATTTATTCGACCTTCTGGTCCTTTCTGTGATGTTTTTGCAGCAGCCTAAACAATGGTTTGCAAATTAATGAAGTTTGGAACTTTTGATGAGCACTGATAATTACAATTTGGCAAACCCAATTCAGCACAATACAATTTTTACACCCGAAGATCGTTTCACTAACAAAGTTAGCGCCATCAGAGGGATGAAAAACTAAGCGAATAATGACTAAAACTACTTTTTATATGTTAGTTGCTAAGCAGTTGCGAGCAGCGTCCTCTAGGGAGGTATGCAGGAAGACCCCCACTGTTGTGTCTTAAATCCCAATAATCAGAATTGCATACCTGCTTTTGTAATACTGTGTGTCGTAATCAAATATTCCTTTTAAGAAGGACACGCTGGTTATTAAGATAACAGTTCGAACAATGGACTACACAGAACCGGACCTACTCTATTCATCTAAACATTTTTGTTCAAATTTCTTCTTCTTCTTAAGACGCCGTCTCCCTACGAAGGTTGGCGATCCAACTGGCTATAATGGTGCGTGATACCGTACCTCTGAAAATCTCCACAGATGTCAGTCCTAACCATTGACGCAGATCTTTCAGCCATGAGTTCTGCCGTCTGCCCACAGATCGTTTGCCCTCGATCTTTCCTTCGATGAGGAGTCGAAGGAGCTCGTACCGCTCCCCTCTCATAATGTGCCCGATGTATTGGAGCTTTCGTTCTTTGATGGTTGTCAGCAGTTCTTTGCCTTTACCTATTCTCCTTAGCACTTCCTCGTTGGTTATCCTGTCTACCCAGGATATACGCAGTATACGGCGATACAAGTACATCTCAAAGGCGTCAATGCGGCTCTCCATTGATTGGCAGATTGTCCAGCTCTCGGAGGCATAGAGTAGCACTGGGAAGATATAACAGCGCAATATACGTATGCGAAGCTGTAGGTTTAGGTCTCTACTGGTGAAGAGTTTCTTCATGGAGATGAATGTCCTTCTGGCCTGTTCTATCCTTGATCTGATTTCCATTTTATGGTCACTGTTCTCGTTAACGAGGGCTCCAAGGTATTTAACGGACGGCACCTGATCCACAACCTGGTTGTTAATTTGAAGGATCGCCCGTCTTGGTGCCCTAGAGAACACAACCACCTTGGTCTTGGCAACTTTTATGTGTAAACCATACCGTGTACTATGCTCAACGATGAGGTCCATCATATTCTGGAGATGTGGTAGGCTGTCGGCGACCACGACCGTATCGTCGGCGAATCGTATATTATTAATAAGGGTGCCGTTGATTTTAACGCCCTCTTTCACATTCTCCAGTGCCTCCCGACACACCACCTCTGAGTATATGTTGAAGAGTAGAGGGGACAAGACACATCCTTGTCTAACACCCCTTCTGATTTTTTTCTTCTTCGGATGTTATGCCATTTATCCTAATCTCCTCAGTCTGATGCCAGTACAGCTGCGTGATGATGTTCAGATCTCCCGCATAGACTCCGGTGTATTTTAGGATCTCAATGAGCTTCTGGTGCGAGACACAGTCGAAAGCTTTTCGGTACTCAATAAAGCAGGCGTATATATCAACATTCATGTCTCTGCATCGCTGTGTGAGAACGTTGAGAGAGAAGAGAGCCTCGCGCGTGCCCATTCCATTCTTAAATCCAAACTGCGTCTCCCCAGCCCGTTCCTCACATCTGGCGTATATACGAGTGTGAACAATGCGAAGAAACACCTTGAGGACGTGAGACATCAGGCTTATCATTCGGTGGTCGTCGCATTGAGGAGCGTTCGGTTTCTTTGGCAGAGCGATGAACGTCGACCTCAGCCAGTCCGTTGGTATTTTCCCTTTATATATTGAGTTGAACAACGATGTAAGAAGTTTTAGGCCTCCATCATCTGCACTGACGAGCAATTTCAAGGTTTTCGCGTGAATATTGTCTGGTCCTACAGCCTTGTCATTTTTCTGAAGTTTTATAGCACGTCTCACTTCCTCTGCCGTAATAGCAGGGCTGGGCTCGTTGATATCATCATAGTCCCTAGGTAGTTGGGGGGGTCGTGTGTCATTGAAGAGGGCCTCAACGTACCCCTTCCATCTTTTAAGCCTTTCCTCAACGCTTGTTAAGATCTTGTTGTTAGTGTCCTTCAAAATAATGTGGATCTGCCTGCGTTGTGTGTTTGTGAATTCCTTCAAATCTCTAACGATATATATATATATATATATATATATATATATATATATATATATATATATATATATTATATGAATATATATTATATTAATAATGAGACTTTGAATTGATTGTATTTTGATTATTTTATAATATGTAAGTTGAATTTAATTTTTATATTGTTAAATATCTAAAGTATTTATGTTTATGTTTCGCAAATAAAATTAGTTTTATTTATTTTTATAAGAGTCTTACTATGTATATTATTTATTTTATACCTCATATATATTTAGATTAGTCCTGCTCTAGACTCCATAGGGTACATAGGGTACAGAGTCAGTTCCTTTTTTTTTGTTAATTTAATGAATTATTTAATTTTTCCTTTTTACTTGCTCACTTTTAGAACTAGATATATTTATTAGTTTCTCAGATAATAATACTGCTTAATAGCTTTACGCGAGGCTGATTTTATTTTTATTTATTATAGTTTTATAAGCATAAACGAAACAAAACCACTACTTAAAATAAGCAAAATTATTAAACTATTATTTGAGAGCTCTTTTCTATTAATGTTTTTCAAATTTCTAACTATATATCGTTAGAAATTAAAAAAAAAACTGTTTTCGTGTCCCTGCTAGAAAGAATATTTGATAACGATGCACAGTATAACAAAGGCACGTATGCAGTTTTAATTGCAGTGTTTTACGACTCAACTTTGCAACTGCTTGGCAACTAACATATAAATAGTAGTTTTGGTTTTTCATCCCTCTGATGACGCTAACTTTGTTAGCGAAACGCCCATCGGGTCTAAAAATTTTATTATGATCAATTGGGTTCTTTAAATTGTACTTATAGTTGATTTTAACGTGTTATAGTTGTCCGTTAAAAAAATTAAGAAAAATCCTGGTCCTGCTTGTTTTTTTTTTACCTTTTATCCTTTTTCCCCCTCAGAGCTCGTCCGCAGCTTTGCCGCCCCGATAGCACTGCAGCCCTTGGCCTATTGTGCATGCGCTTAGTCTCTTCACTCCACCCATTCCAAAATCACTGTGCCTTGCATAGCGATTGGTAGGGTGAAGTTTTATAATGCTCTGTCTCCGGTCTAGACTGACCGTAGATCAGTTGTCTTTTGCGGTCCAAAGCTTAACACTCACACAAGATGTGCCAGGCTGATTCCTCCCCTCGCCGCAGAGTCTTCATGCGAGGTCCCTCTCGTACAGCCCGATTTTATGCAGGTGTTTCTTGACGGCCATGTGTCCCGTCAAGAGACCTGTTATATTTCTGCTAAGATTTAGCAGCTCCACAGCTCTCTTTGAACTGGGTTGGTCAATTATTGACTTCACATGTCTGAGCCCTGGACAGTCTGCCGAGTACACCTTGTGTTGGTTTCTGACCCAGGACTCAATGGCTTCCCTAGCAGTGCTCCTTGTCACGACCAGAGTCGGTTCTAGTCCCATAAATGGTTCTGCTGACCCTCTCTTCGCGAGACTGTCAGCTTCTTATTTGCCTTTGACCCCCGAGTGACCCGTCACCCAGATGAGGGTGACCTCATTCTGCCCAGCTAGGTCGCTCGTCTCATCTTGGCACTCACTCACCAGCCAAGATTTTACCCGTGGTCTACATAGGGCCTTAAGGGCTGCCTGGCTGTCTGTGGCTATGAGGATCCGCTTGTTGGTGCAGCCCCTCCTCTTGTTCTCTCGCATACAGTGCAGGATGGCGTACATTTCGGCCTGAAAGACCGTTGCATGGGCTCCGAGGGAAATACCCTCGGTCCTTCCGAATGTATATTCGGAGGTGTATACCTGCCCCCGTCCCACGCTCCCCGCCGGATCCGTCCGTGAACCAGACGAGCGCGTCCCGTGGCATGCCCGGCGTCTCCTCCCGCCATGCCTGTCGGTCGGGGATTTCCACTGTAAAGTCGTTTTCCCTGCACATTCGCGGGCTCGCGAAGTCTGACCTCATTTCAAGCATGGGCTCCTTCACGATCTCCTGAATTTTGCAGTGGCCCCTGATGCCTGGGTTGATCTTCAGTCTACCATTGCAGGCTAGTCTGTATAGTCCTAGCCTAGCCTCTCCCATAATAACTAAGTGTGTGTGTGTGTGTGTGGGGGGGGGGGGTAGATCCAGCAACACATCCATGGCGGCTGTTGGGGTTGAAGACATGGCCCCTGTGATGCCTAGGCAAGCCATCCTTTGGATCTTGCCTAGTTTTTGTTTGGCACTGGATTGTGTCACCTTAGGCCACCAGACCAGTGCCGCGTATGTTAACGATGGTCTGACCACCCTTGTGTACAGCCAGTGGGCCATACTAGGTCTTAGTCCCCACGTTTTTCCATATAGCCGCCTAGTGACGGCTAAGGTCATGACTGCCTTACGCAGTATTTTTCCAATGTGACCATTCCAGGTTAGCTTAGAGTCCAATACGACCCCAAGATATTTTACCTCCCTGGCGATTGGAACGCTCCTACCGTATAGAGTGAGAGTTCTGTGGCTTTCACACTTCCTCCTCCTCGTAAACGGCACGACGGTTGCTTTCTCGGGGCTCACCCCGAGCCCTTGATCAACCGTCCACCCTTCCACCACTTTCAGTGCAGTCTGCATGCGCTCCCACACTGACTGTGTTACCTTTCCTCGGAGTACGATGACCATGTCGTCCGTACAGCTCTGTACCTCGTCCCCCCTCCCGAGATTTTCCCTAGCAGGCCGACCACGACTAGGCACCAGAGAAAGGGAGACAGAACGCTCCCCTGCGGACACCCCGCTGCGACCCCCGACAGCAGAGTCCCTCCCGCGAGTGAGGTGAACACCGCCCTGAGCATGGAACCGATCCACCTGCAGCAGGTCTCCTCTATTCCACGCTCCCTGACAGCTGCCAGTAGCGATCCGAATGAGGTGTGGCTGAAGGCTCCCTCTATGTCTAGGAAGGCCCTCAGCACCACCTCCCTGTTCTCCAGCGCATTCTCCAGTTTCAGCACCAGTTGGTGCAGTGCTGTTTCTGTTGAGACTCCTGCTCTGTATGCATATTGTCCGCAGTGTAGGGGATAAGCTTCCAGTACACCGCCCCTAATGTGCCGGTCGAGCAGTTTTTCCATGGTTTTTAGCAAGAAGGACATGAGGCTTATTGGCCTGAGGGACTTTGCCTGGTGTGTTGGACGCCCAGGTTTAGGAATAGATTAAACAATACTGGTTTTGGATTATAGTTTTCCTCTCTTATCTTCAGTTGTCAGTTTAACAAGATGTGATACCTACGTCCTTTCAAATTTAATTGTATTGAAGATTTATAATTTTACAATCTTTGCGGTTGCCAGTTTCTCGTTAAAAGACCATGTAACAATAAATTATGACAACTTACTTGAAAATAATTTCATATTTCATATTTTCAGTGATAACAAGATGAGCTCCATAGGCAAATGCCGCTATGTATGATAAAAATGGAACACTTCTTGAAACGGCAACAATTAGTGATCTAACGTGGACCTTCTTTTTCACTATTTTATTATAAGGAAGCAGCTTTTCGACATAATTATTGTACACAATTATTTCCGCGGACAACGAAACAACAGTCCTAATGTTGCTTATAGATTCCATGGCAATCTAGAAAACAATAAATTTATTACACAAATATCGGATTTTTGCTATAATAAAAATAATAGTTAATTTATTGTAAGAGTATTTTGTAATCTTAACAAAAAAATCAAATTACCATCGTTGATTGCTGCAACACCTTGTCTATAACAGCTGAGTCAGCAGCTTGCATTCTCTGTTCAAATAGCATTGAAAAGAATATGAGTGGCGCAAAAGCTAGAAGTACCAGGGCCAGTTTCCAGCTCAGGTACAACCCGAAAAGATTCGCTAAAGCGAATGTCGAGAGAGCATTGACAATGGTACCAATCCTCATGCCAGCTGCCTAAAAAACGCCATTATGTTTCATATATAAATATTTTAAATAATGATAAGCTCACCCCTTGAATTTCACTCGCTTCGGTGGCTAGTTTAGAACACAAAGCGCCTACACCATTCTCTTTTCTATCAAACCAACCAATTTCTTGCCTTAACATAGCTTCAAATGTCTTTTTTCGCATTCTGTAGGTAAGCCTTTCACCAGCAATACCGAAACCAACCAGCTGCAATCAACAAGTCGTAAGTCACTATCCATAAATTAACTACCTTCGTTCAATTGAACGATGGTTGTAAATAAGTAACCAACGTTGATAGAAATATTATATATATATATATATATATATATATATATATATATATATATATATATATATATATATATATATATATATATATAAATTTTCGGCGATGACCAATGTTTATGGCGCAATTAGTTATAATTTTATGTATATTTTGTGCTACAGAAAGATTTTACTCAAGCCTCGCGTCCTTGGGCGCCATAAAATCGATTATAGATCTGTTAATGTGTGTTTTACGAAGTCTCATTGTTGGGAGCCATTCAAATTGATAAAACTTCATTTAAAATAGTGTATTTATTATTTTGTATTAATAATGATTTATATTAAGAAGCTGCTAAATAACTGAGCAAATATCCATAAACAATGGAAAATTTGATATATATATATATATATATATATATATATATATATATATATATATATATATATATATATATATATATATATAAGGTTTTTACCTACCCTTTTTCACTTACTGACTCTTGTCAATGTTTCCCGTATGAGCGCTATCCATTCTTCCGGGTACTTATTTTTTTAGGGGACCTAATATATATATATATATATATATATATATATATATATATATATATATATATATATATATATATATATATATATATATATATTCTGTTTCAAATGTTTACCTACCCTGACTTGCCTTTAATTTTTTTTATTCAAGTTAGTTTTTATTACAAAGAAGAATGATCTATCATTTATGGCAAACTTAAGCAATGAGATTCCCTCTTAGGTATGTTTTATAAATAGGCCTTCTAAATTAATTAGATCAAAAATAGAAATTATACCACATTCATTTTTTTAATTTCAACAACACACCACGAGGGCTTACAGCCTAAATACTATCGTACCGTGGGTGTTGACAAGGAAGAAAGAGGCAACTTGTTAATTCTGGACTTGAAGGTTTGGAGGTTCGGGGGAGAAGGAAAAACATGTGCCGGCAAGGAATTCCACAACTTGAAAGTCCTCGGGACAACAGAGCGGGCATAACAAGATATTCTAAGTCTGCTGACCTGGACAGTAAAAAGGTGCATTCGCTCTGTTCCCCTGGTAGATCTTTTAGGGGCAGCAGGTGGAGGAACTAGGGAAAAAGTTCCTCTGAGCAGTGCCCGTGCAGATATCTATAAAAGAGAGAGAGGTCACCAACGGTACGTCGGTGGGCAAGGAATGGCAGCCTTTGGGTGAGAGTAGGGTCACCGATGAGGCAGTTTAGAGGAATGGCCATCCACGACAACAGAAATGCTTCGGTTAGAGAGGAAATTTGCTGTCCACGTACATAGTTTTGGTGGTAGGCCATAGGCCGGTAGTTTATTAAGCAGCGCTGCGTGCCAGACCTGGTCGAATGCTTTGGATATGGCTAGAGCGACAATCTGGAATTCACCGTGTAGTTCAATATACTTGTTCCAAGAATGGGTGACAAAGGAATGGAGGTCGGCAGTTGATCTGCGCTGACAGAATCCATACGGCCTGTCGTGGATTAGACTTTTTTCAAGAAATTTTAGTAATTTAGTGTTTATATACTTTTCCATCACTTTAGAGATGACTGAAAGGAGAGAAATAGGCCTCTGGTTGCTAGGAAGCGCCTTCGATCCTTTCTTGGGGACGGGTTGTACTCGAGCAGTTTTCCAATTACTAGGGAATATGCTTCTATTGTAAGATGTCTAAAACATACGACTCAGGACAGGAGCAAGTTCTGCTGCGCATTTTTTGAGAACAATTGCTGGGATCTCGTCAAGGCCAGAGGCTTTCCTGGTATTAAGAGAAGAGAGCATCTTTCGTACCTTTCCAGTTTTGAAAATGATATCCGTCATTTTATGCGCGACCTTGGAGACTGTTGGTGGTGGAACATTTGGAGGTGGGTTGAGAGTAGAATTGCTGGAAAACAACGAGGCAAAAGGTTCAGCCTTGCCCAGGGCGGTAGAAACAATTTTATCCCCTGAGACAAGAGGTGGGAACGTGCTCTTGCAGAAGTTATTCCCAATAGATTTAGCAAGAGTCCAGAAGGATTTGCTGCCACTGGAGCTTAAGAGGACTTTGTTTTTGATGTGGTTATTAAACGAGTTTTTTGCCTCAGAAAGAATGCGGACATTGCGTCGTTAAATGCTTGACGGTTTTCTTGACTGGGATTGTGTAGAAGCTTTTTGTGAGCTTTGACCTTTTCAAGTCTGGCCTTGCCACAGGATTTAGAGAACCAGGGCTTTTGAGTGGCTGCATAGGTTTTCTGTGTACGTGGAATAGATAATTCCATGCCAGCTTGAATAATTTCGGTGACGTTTTGTGAGATATCAGAGGGGTCAGGATGATAGAAGCAGACAGGCGCCCATGGAAATGAGGAGAAGTAATCTCGCATTTCGTCCCAGTTCGCGGAGTTGTAGTGCCAAACGATACGTGGGTGTGATGACTGTGTGACCTCGGGTTGCATTGCGTAGGAAGCAGTGAGCATGCCGTGGTCTGAGCGACCCAGGGGGGCAGTGACTGATATCTTATAGCAGTCAGGATTGTAGTAAGAAGGAGATCCAAGGGATTTGAGCTGTGTGTTGGGATGCGAGGAAAGTAAGTAGGTTGCTGAACCATAATGGCTAAAGAATTGCTGACTGCAAAGGCCTCCGCTGCTCTTCCTTGTGGATCGGTTTTTGAAGATCCTAGCCATTCCTTATTATGGACATTGAAGTCACCAAGAATAGTGGCCTGGGAGGAAGGATATTCAGAAATCAGATGGTCGGTTTTTTCAGAAAGGTAGTCAAAGAGCTGGACAAAGTTGTTGTCAGAAGGTGACCGGTAAATGCAACAGATGAATTTAGTTGCAGCCATGAGAGAGAGTTTTATCCATAGTATGTCTTTTCTTCCAGCTTCTAAATTGGGGAGTCTGGTGCAGGGTAGATTGCTTCGGACGTACGCACACACGCCTCCATGCAATCTAAAAGAAGTAAGGAGCTCATACCCCGGGAAATTAAGGTGATTAGTGACTGTTTTGGCACTGATTTGAGTTTCTGTCAGAAAGAAGAGTTGGGGCCTATTAGCCTGGAGGAAATAGTGGACGGAGTTCAGGTTAGAATTTAGGCCACATATATTTGAGAAGGATATTGTAAATCTTGATGCCAGCGCCCCCTGTACACCCCTCTCCCGGAGATCCGAATGGAGGGGTATTTTGCATCCGGAATCTTTTGTACAAGGGGGAGCCATCATCATTTTTGCTTATAAAGGAAAGCGCCTCATACACCAGAATCGGAAGATGATGTTTAAATTTTTCATCTCCTAGGCAACCTGATGAAGTGACTAATAATTTTTTCTTATCGCAAATAATGTTTAAATATCTTTAAATCGGCGGGACTTAGGTATAGGGAATGCTGATACCAATCGAAAGAACAATAAGAAGTACATGAACTAACGTTATAAAATATAGTGTTCTATTTAAAATAAGAGAGCTATTAGGTTTTAAAGTTGTCACGATTGACCGGTCTATTTCCGACACTACTACCGACTTGTACTAGCTTTAGTAAATTCGAAATATTTTGTGGTATTTTGTAATTTGCACTTTAAAATTTCAACTCTTCAGGTTGAAAAATAAGAGATATACAGGTGTGCACAAGCGACAATGTTTTTAAAGAAATTTTTGAAAAAAGTCAAATACCTCGAAAATGGTTGAGAAAAATGACATAACATGTTTGTGAAACCTACCATAAAATTTGACGGGAAATCTAGATCCGTAATAAAGAACATCATCTTATATTTGAAATAAGAAAGTTGACTTCTACTTCCGGTATAACCGGAAGTCTCATACTAACGTCAATATTTTCAGCGACCTGGAAATTTCGTAGATTTCAATTCTAAGCCGTACTCCAGAAACGGCTAATGGTAATTCTACGTGGGACTCCCTGTATGCATATGGCTTTTGACAAATGCATATGACTTTTCAAAAAATGCGCACCAGAGCTTGCTCCTGTCCCGACTCGTCTGTTTCAGATATATTATAATAAAGGCATATTCCCTAGTAACTGGAAAACTGCTCGAGTACAACCCATCCCCAAGAAAGGATCCAAAGCGCTTCCCAGCAACTACAGGCCCATTTCTCTCCTTTCAGTCGTCTCTAAAGTGATGGAAAAGTATATAAACACCGAATTACTAAAATTTCTTGAAAAACACAGTCTAATCCACGACAGGCAGTATGGATTCCGTCAGCGCAGATCGACTGCCGACCTCCTTTCCTTTGTCACCCATTCTTGGAACAAGTCTATGGAACAACACGGTGAATCCCAGATTGTTGCTCTAGACATATCAAAAGCATTCGACCAGGTCTGGCACGCAGCGCTGCTTAATAAACTTCTGGTCTATGGCCTACCACCAACACTCTGTATGTGGACAGCAAATTTCCTCTCCAACAGGAGCATATCTGTTGTTGTGGATGGCCATTCCTCTAAACTGTATCCAATTAATGCAGGAGTTCCTCAAGGTTCAGCTTTAGCCCCTACTTTGTTTCTTCTCCACATCAATGACCTCCTCTCGAGCACATCCAACCCAGTTCACAGCTACGCGGATGACAGCACCCTCCATTCAAATATACAATATTCTAAGCCTGTCTCTTTAGCCCAATTGGATGAGGATCGCAGACTCATGGAGGGTTCTGTCTCCGTGGATCTCCAAAAAATATTAGACTGGGGAAGTAGCAATCTTGTACAATTCAACCCCACCAAAACTAAGTCTTGCTTTCTTTCTCACAAGAGATACACCAGCACTAGACCCATCACAATGAACAACCAAGTTATTCAAAGTATTGAGTCCTTTTCTCTTGTTGGCATTTCTGTGGATCGAAATCTTAATTGGCACCAACATGTCACATCACTTGCAGAAGCGGCTGCTAAGAAATTAGATTTCCTCTTCCGGGCTCGCAAATACTTTTTACCAGCTAATCTCTATACCTTATATACTTCACAAATAAGGCCAAACCTCGAATACTGCTCCCACATCTAGGGTGCCGCTGCCGCTTATACACTCGCTATGCTGGAACCCATTCAAAAGAGAGCTATACGTCTCATCGGTGACCCTACCCTCACCCAAAGGCTGCCATCTCTTTCCCACCGACCTGCCGTTGGTGAGCTCTCTCTCTTTTATAGATATCTGCACGGGCAATGCTCAGAGGAGCTTTCTTCCATAGCTCGTCCACCTGCTGCCCCCAACAGATCCACCAGGGGAACAGAGCGAATGCACCCTTTTACTGTCCAGGTCACCAGACATAGAACATCTTGCTATGCCCGCTCTTTTGTCCCGAGGACTTGCAAGTTGTGGAATTCCTTACCGGCACATGATTTTCCTTCTCCTCCGAACCTCCAAACCTTCAAGTCCAGAATTAACAAGCTGCCTCTTTCCTCCTTGTCAACACCCACGGTACGATAGTATTTAGGCTGTAAGCCCTCGTGGTGTGTTGTTGAAATTAAAAAAAAATGCGCGCCATACACACATTGTGTACATTTATTTTGTATATATTTTGTATTACGTTGGTCAAATATAATATAATTAATATTAACAACCACGGCTTACCATGTAGTATTTATAGTTACCTGAAAAAAGTGTCCTAATCCTACTGCCAAACCAATAATCAGGAAGTACATACAGTAGATATCAGTTTGTTTTCTAATGTAATTTTCATCGGTCTTATCTAAAGTCTGGAAATAGGTTAGCTTTATTACGGACAAAAGGGAGAATCAAAAATAATTACAACTTACCCCTATAATATCACCAAAAACTAAGGAATACACTGGCGTACTTGATCCAATAACTATTGAACATAAGGTACCCAACATGATATAAGACCATTCTGGTCTATTCTCTTGCAGAATATCACAAATGTTGCTCTCTCTTGATATAGTTTCTTCAGATTGTTTTAAGAGTAACTACAAAAGATATTGGAGTATCATTAATTTATCATACAAAATACTTAAAAATAATCAACTACGAAAAGGAGAACTAAAGAGCAGGTAGGGTTTACCGACCAGTGAATGAACAGCACCCTGTGAATGAACAATCCGATGAGTATTTGTTTATGTTAAGAACCAATCAAGATCAATTCACATTTGCTGCTAATTTTCCTCTTAAAGCGCATGTGCATCACAGTGGTCGGTAACGAACGTGTTTCTAAGACAGTCACTGCAGTTGAACAGTTGGTTTCAAAGTAGTAGATACTATTATACGGACTGTGAACGCAATTTTTGTCAAGGCAAGCGAACGCCTAGCTTATTTTGAATGCAGACGAAACCGGAGTTAGGACATGTTCAAAATCTGGATTAGTTTTAACGCCAAAAAGCAAAAGAATCGCATCGGGTCCCGAAAAAGAATCCATAACCATTTTATGTAATTATTGCGCTTCTGGGATATCGCTGCACCTCCCATGGTGGTACTTCTGTACAAAAGAGTTCCTAGGGAGTTGGTTCCCACTGTATCTGATAGCTGGGCGATTGGACGTTCAAATACTGGCTGGATGACCACTGCAACATTTTTTGAATACGTTTACAACGTGTTTCACCCATGGTCAGTGTCAACAAACACCACATTCCCTATTCTATTATTCATCGATGGACATAAGTCCCATTACAATCTAGAACTGTATGAATTCTGCGTGGAAAAAAAGGATAATTTTATGTTGCTTATATCCGAACGCCACACACATACTCCAGCCTTGCGATGTAGCCATATTCAGACCTTTAAAGGTGCAATGGAAGGAAGTTTGCATGAACTTCAAACAGAAATCAAGTGCCACAATAACAAGCCACAAATTCTGCTTATTGTTCAAAGAAGCGTTTTACAAAGCCAACAAGCCTACTACAATACAGAATGGATTCAGAGTTTGTGGATTGTTTCCACTGAACTCGGATGCTGTGGACTACAGTAAATGTATATCTTCTAGGCATGATGAGATTTTTCCGAAGCATCGAGAGGCAAATAATCTAACACTTCATGATTATCTTGTAGCAAAGAAAGTCGTAGAACATTTCCTGGGAAAAGTAACAATAAAAAGTTTTGAGAATCAATTAAGTCAGGAACATACATCCAGCGATCATAGGGACATGTATTCATTTTGGAATTTTTGTAATGCTAATATTAGAGAGACTCATGACTGTGTTCCTGAAATTGACAAGGAAAACATGCAAGTCGATGACACGGCTTTTGAAATTCTGGCACTTACGGACTCATTTCTGGATAATTTACCAATAGAGATTGATGGTATTTTATTCGACCCTATTAAACGTAGTACCTTGCAAGGAACTTCAATTACTGACATAGAAACTACAATTTTAGATGCAGCCGCCACAAATACTATATATGAAAATGAAAATCAATATGATAAATCAGAGAGTGGCATTGCAGAATTTGCGAAAGAGGTCTGTAACTATATCGTGGAGGTCATCTTAATTTCAGTCTTCCAGATTATGGACAACAAAGGGAACAATGTCAACGTATCTGCCACAGTTGGCAAACAAAACAGCGGGCGAGAAAGAATTAAAATTATTTCAGATATTACTATAGGAACCGCGTCAAATTGTGTTCCAGTACATGAGAATGTTTGGAGGGAGCACCTGCATTGGTCAAAACAAGCACCTGTTGTACAAAAAGCACGAAAAACGTCAAACTATGCCTTTTCCTATAACATCATGAAAATGGGTGGAATATCAACAAAACATCGAAAGGCAGAAAAGAGAAATGCAAGAAGCTTCACGACGAAAAATGGACAGGGACCGCAAAAAATGGAAAAGGAAGCCAAAAACCCTAAAACAAAACCACGATCTGACTCGATCACGGACCGAGTAGTGCCATCTTTTGTCGTAGGGGACTATGTTGTGGTCAATTTTGAGGGCTTAAGGTATCCCGGTCTCATAAAAAATATCATTGGAGATAAATTTGAAATCAGCGTTTTACATAAGACGAGAACAAACAGATGAAAGTGGCCGAAATGTGTGGACCAAATTTGGTATAATAGCCATGAATTGATAAAGAAAATTCCTGTACCAATAGAAGAAAATGACAGAACATTCATTATAAAAATGTAAATCAATATCATATTTTACATTGTTTTTACACTATGTTTTCTGAATAAAGAATGTCGTTCATTTACTGGTTCGCTTGTGTTCAGTTACTGGTTTTCAATGTTCATTCACTAGATTTTGAGAATCTTCTTGATTTATAAGGCAATAAGCTAAATTGGAGTAAAAATTTCGAAGTTTTGTTAGAATGTGCAGACTGATAAATCACAACCAGGTGCAAAAGTGCTTCTCACAAAATATTTGGACGTAAATGTGAACTGTGGTGTTATGTCAAAGTGAAAAGTTGCCTTAACTGTTCATTCACCGGATGATTCACCATAAACTTAAATATTAAATAGAAACATCATTTACATCAGTTTCTTCGACTCTGTCACTAGGCTGAGCTGAAGGTGCTGTTATTTTTGCTGTAGCTGCTCCCTTGTCAGTTTCTGAAAATATAAATTGTTGAAAGACCCGTACCCTGTTATTTTACCTGAACTGAATATAATACCTTCATCCTTATTTTTGGCGCTAGTGGATTCTACCAATTTGTAGTAGGCACCCTTCTTGTTCATTAAATCTGCGTGTTTTCCTTGCTCCAAGACCTTGCCTTTGTCTAACACAACTATCTTGTCCGCATTTCTAATCGTTGATAGCCTGTGGGCTACAGTTATAGTGGTTCGTGTACCTATGACCTATATAAACAAAAGTGCACCATGTAAAATATACGATTAGTCACTAAGTGAAGATTGGAACCTGTTGTGAGCATTGACAATCACACTTGGGAACCCAAACTACCACAACACATTTAAAAAAGCCTGACTATTGGACCACTAGCCAAGTTAGCGTCATCAGAGGATATTCACAACTCTATTTATATTCTTCTGCAGGTAGTCGGTCATTAACGATTGAAGGGGGTTCAACGACACCAAAAATAAACATATTTCCTTTGGCGGAAATATCTGTATTCTTTTATTATCTATCGGACCTGCTTCTGCCGGTATTTATTTTACAAAGCAATTTATCAGGAGACTGCTCATATGCAGCGGAGCGAGATACATACTACATTTTAATTATTACTATATTTAGAAATATATAAACTGTCCTGTTTGTCTAACATTTTTTATTAATTTTAGATTCTCCTCATTAACGCGGGGATTATTATCCCAAATATGGTGGCGCTGGGGACCTTCCTAGATATAGAGGCGGCCTTCAGGAACACCTCGTTCGGATCGGTACTTGCAGTTACCAGGGAGCGGTGACTAGAGGACCTGCTGCAAGTGGCTCGGTTCCATGCTTAGCGACAGGGCGGTGTTCACCTCACTCGCGGGAGGGACTCTGCTGGCAGGGGTCGCGGCGGGGTGTCCGCAGGGGATCGTTGTGTCTCCACTGCTCTGGTGCCTAGTCGTGGATGGCCTGCTCGGGAAGCTCTCGGCAGGGGGGTACGAGGTACAGGGCAATGCGGACGAGATTGTCATCAGAGTCTGAGGAAAGGTTACACAGTCAGTGTGAAAGCGCATGCAGACAGCACTAAAACTGGTGGAAAGGTGGACGGTTGGCCAAGGGCCCGAATGAGCCCCGAGAAAGCAACCGTCATACCATTTACGAGAAGGGAGAACTGGAAGAGCCACAAGGGTGGTCAGACCACCGCTAATATACGCGATATTAGTCTGGTGGCCTAAGGTGACACAATCCAGTGCCAAACAAAAACTAGTCAAGATCCGAAGGAGGGCCTGCCTAGGCATCACAGGGACCATGACTTCAACCCCAACAGCCGCCATGGAGGTGTTGCTGGATCTGCCCCCCACCCCTCCTACACTTAGTTATCATAGGGGAGGTCAGGCTAGTACTATACCTACTAGCCTGCAATGATAGACTAAAGGGCAACTCAGGTTGCAGAAGTCACTGCAAAATGCAGAAGATTGTGAAGGAGCCCATGCTTGAAATGAGGTCAGACTTCGCGAGCCAGCGAATTTTACAGTGGAAATCTCCGTCCGCGAAGCATGTCGGGGGGAGACGCCGGGCATGCCACGGGGCGCGCTCGTCTGGTTCACGGGCGGATCCGGAGGGGAGCGTGGGACTGGCGCTGGCGTTTATTCGGAAGGACCGAGGATAAGCCACAGCATTTTCCTTGAAGCTCACGCAACTATCTTTCAGGCCGAAATGAAGGCCATCTTACACCGCGTGCAAGAGAAGAAGAGGGGGCTACACCAACAAGCGGATCCTCATAGCCACAGGCAGCCAGGCAGTCCTTAAGGCCCTAAGTAGCCCACGGGCAAATTACAGGCTGATAAGTGAATGCCGAGACGAGACGAGCGACCTGGCTGGGCAGAATGAGGTCAACCTCATCTGGGTGCCGGGTCACTCAGGGGTCAAAGGCAATAGAGAAGCTGACAGTCTCGCGAATAGAGGGCCAGGAAGAACCATTTATGGAACCAGAATCGGTCCTGGGCGTGACGAAGAGCACTGACAAGGGATCCAGTAAGTCCTGGGTCAGAAACGAACATATGGTGTACTGGGTAAACCTTCCAAGGCTCAGACATGGGAAATCAGCAATTGAGGAACTCAGGTCAAAGAGAGCTGTGGAGCTCAGGACAGCTCAGGAACATAACAGGACTCTTGACGGGACACATGGCCGTCAAAAAACACCTGCGTAAAACGGGGCGGTTCTAGGGACCCTGGCATGCGGACATTGCGGCGAGGGGGAGGAATCAGCCCAGCACATCTTGTGCGAGTGTAAAGCTCTGAGCCACAAAAGACAACTGATCTACAGACAGCCTAGACCAGAGACAGAGCAATATCAAAATTCACCGTACCAATTGCTGTGCATACCAGTTCAAGGCACAGTGATTTTGGAATGAGTGGAGTAGAAAAGACTAAGGGCATGCACAATAAGCCAAAGGCTGCGGTGCTATGGGGGCGGCAAAGACGCAGGCGAGCCCTAAGGAAAAATTAATCGTGGTGATTATTATCCCAAATATGTCGGGCGACGGAAGGTATCTAGAGTACCGTATCTTCATTGAGCCAAATGTTCTTTGAATCTAGTTTCAATATATCTTTCTGTTTGTCCGACGTAATACAACTCATTTTGTAATTTTCCGATATTGTGGCCGTACTATCCTTGTCTTTTGGGTTACCTAGCAAGTTTTGTAACGCAGTTGTTGCCAAAAATGTTAGTTGCACATTGGCTTTTCTTAAAACGTTTTCTAGACCCCTCGTCATTCGAGGTTCAAGTGGTAAGTTAGCAAAGTTTTTTCTGCTCTATCACCTCAGAAAGTCGTTGATTCAGCTAACATATTCTTTGTTTTCTGTTTTTGAATTAATTTTTCGACTAGGCAAGCAATGTATCCGCTATATTCGGCCACGCTCTTAATAAACTTTAATTCTTTGGTATATCTACTTTTACTTAAAGAAAAATTAATTAATCTGTTTACTAAAAAATTCCGACTGGCTATTTTTTGTGCGTACGTATGATGTGAGTCATTCGGAATGTAGCTTAGAGTGGTGATTTCCTTTCTATGGACATCGAATTCAAAAGTGTCATTATTTTTAATAACTAGTACATCTAGTAAGGGTAATTAATTACTAATTTCTAAATTGTGGTTAAATTTTATATATGGATGACGCTAACTTGGTTAGTAAAACGATCGTCAGGTTTATTAAAATGCGTTGTGGTGATTTGAGTTTGTCAAGGGTGCTTAAATACGGTTAGTATTAGAGGG
Source organism: Tillus elongatus (assembly GCA_964006375.1). Lineage (NCBI taxonomy): Eukaryota > Metazoa > Arthropoda > Insecta > Coleoptera > Cleridae > Tillus > Tillus elongatus. The sequence goes on along the minus strand of OZ023263.1, from coordinate 246,417,422 downwards.
CCGCTATGAAATACATATAAGCATCACAAAAAGGTTCCTTAATCCAAAACAACTTTTCTTGCCAATGTAGTTGCATAATATATGTTCATTTTACCAAAAACTGTTTAGTCTTCTGCTCTCTTCTAAAGAGGAACAAAAATTGACTGCTTCTAATTTAAGTTTTCACAAAGCTCGAACCTTGCAGCAAATGTTTCTTCTGTGCAGATGTTATTGATGAAAATATTGTAAAAAACAAATAAAGAAACCTACAAAAGCCCGCAGAGATGCATTCTATTGTCGAAGTAAGGAAATGATTACGACTGTATTGAATTTTGCAGACAGGAGAAATGATGAAAAGGCAGAAGAAGTTAGGCTGCGTCCGTCTGGCATTAGCGATCTTGTCGCTGCTGATGAAGTGTACCACCTGGACTGCTACCAACAATTTGTTTCCAACAAGCCTCCAGAAGAGGGTAGAAAACATGGCGTCTCGAGGCGGATTACATTATAAAGGCTATGGAAGAGATTTACTCCCTCATTCAGAATAGTGAGGTATGCCAACTTTCCTTTGAACAATTACGTTCTGCAGTATCTGGGGATGTTCCTTCAAATGATACAATTAAAAGCAAACTCAAAGACAAATATGGAGAGATAATTATAATTGCTGTGGGAGTTGGATGGAGGGACGCAACCATCTGTTTCAATGATGTTGGATTCAAAATTTTGAACTCATGGTATGATGACAGAAAAGCTGATGAAAGTAATGAGCGACTAAGAATCGTACAAGCAGCAGCAAAACTAATAAGGCAGGATGTTCAGAAAGCTGTGTATGATACAAGCGCCTACCCTCGGGGTAACAACTTTTTAAAAGAAGCAGCTTCTTGTGTACCCCCAACTCTACAAGTTTTTCTGGAGACATTGTTCATTAAAAAAGCAGATAATGCAAATAAAAAAAGAAAATGCATTTATATTCCTCACAGTATTATATCTGCGATACGTCCAACCTCTTTTATATCAGCAATAATGAACAGTGTTGCTTTGTTTGTACCCAGAAGATTTGCAAGCAAGAAGTTGGTAAACCTTTTATCAAGTTTAGGGTTCAGTGCTTCACATCACAGCGTACAGTAGCTGGAAATGTCAGCAATTCATCACATTCAACCTGATAATGATACTCTTTTTCAACAATGTGTGTTTGACAACGCTGACTTGAATGTTAGAACACTAAACGGTCTCAACACATTCCATTCTATGGGTGTCATCAAATGTGTGCCTTCTGGAAGCACAACTGGAAGCGAACATGAAAAACCAATACCGAGGCTCACCTAGGAAGGTACCACCTGCTATGACAGTAGGGGAATTTGGAGTAATTCCTTTACAAGCTTACCAAAAATCACAAGGTGGATTTAGTAATGTGATTGTGGAGGATCTGGAAGATATAGTCAAGAAAACTGATCAGCTAACTCCATACGATACTCTTTGGTTGGCAGAAAAATGGCTCAATATTAACTTCCATCTCATGCATACCTACCTATTGTTTCAGGCAGCAAGTGTAGAAGCTGGCCAAGGTAATCAAATTGCAGGGCATTCTACCAAGAAGCGATTCAGAGCTGATTGATTTGTCTGTACAAAATTTTCCTTTGAATAACCTCAGAATTTTTTTTGTTCATATATTTCATTGTTTAATATACCTGCAGCATGTGCCTCATCAATATACATCATAAGTAACATACATCACGTGCTTTTTATACAAAGTTTGAAGTTTATCTCCTCAATTATCATTAGTATACACAAATGTTGGTAAACCATTGTCAAATATTATTAGAAATGCCACATTGTACCGCCCTAGCGTGGTTTTTCACAAAATGCTCTCCTTTAGCGTCTATAACTCGGGAGTCATTGGGAATACGAGAAAAATGTATATAATAATTATGTATATAATCAACTTTTGCCCCCGACCAAGGGTTCTCGAGATATTAACGAAAAACCAAAGAAAGTGCCCTGTTTTCGCTAATTGCCGCTAGAGCTCGCCTCATAGTCATGAGGACTTTCGGTATATCCATTCTTAAGTACCTTTAAATAAGTATGCGAAGTTTCAAAACGGATTTTTCAGGAGGTTGGGTCATTTTTTGAAGTTTTTTTGACTGGAGTAGTTATATAAATGCATGTAACTATTTATGATAATTTGTATATTTGTTGTAGGAGTATATAATAATAAAATACCCCCCCCCCCCTGACAATAAATGATCCGTGTTACTGGGGAAATGAGGGAAGGTGGCCTTGTTGTTCAGAGTCCGAAAACGTGGATTGGGTCCATCTGAGCTCAATCCTTTTGGTATGCAAGATACCTGGAATGTGTGATTGTTCCCCTTTGAAGAAGTGAGAAAGCAGCTTATGCTAAGTCGATAATAATAGTAGTATGTATTAGTAATAATAAATGAATAGATGAAAATAATGTGGCAATACCTACATACATACTTTATTCAGAGCCGCTTGTACTTCAGCCTCGCTGGTGGTATCCAAAGCGGACGTCGCTTCATCCAGTAACAACAACGCAGGATTCTTAACCAAAGCCCTAGCTATAGCGATTCTCTGCTTCTGTCCACCAGATAAAGACACTCCTCTTTCACCTATAAGCGTGTCATATCCTTGAGGTAGCTTCAAGATGAAGTCATGAGCGCTAGCCAATTTAGCAGCATCTTCTACTTCTTTCTGCGTAGCATCTGGCTTACCATATCTAATATTCTCAGCGATGGTGCATGCAAACAGAGAAGGTTCTTGGCTGACTATCCCAATGTTTCGTCGTAACCATAACAGGTCCAGGTCCTTAATGTTCGTGCCATCGACGAAGACCTTAAATTTTGAGGTTAGTTTTTAATATTCATTAGAAATTACCAGCAATTTACTTACATTACCTGAAGCAGGATCATAGTATCGCTGAATTAGCTGAATACAAGTTGACTTGCCGCAACCTGAGCCACCCACAAGGGCAGTTGTTTCCCCAGCTTTGATTTCAAGGTTTAGCCCCTGAAGTATCTGGAAGAAAACCAATAAGTTTTTTTTGTGTGGGATCTTTGACTAGACCATGTTTATAAATTCTTGTTAACATTAATGTAGAAGAAAATCTCTAAGCAGTATATCAGAAAATATGTTCTAAAAAATGTTATGTATAAATACAAAAAGTGTGCAAGTGCGTTATGGTAGCGAATTTTCATTAAAGGCTTCAAACTTGTATAACTCAATTTTCTATAAACCTAGAAAGTTGAGTTTTGGTATGTAGTAAGGTATTTACGAGGTAAACATATCAACTAAATTTCAACAAAATAACTTGTATATTTTTTGAGATAGAATTTTTTTTTGGGAAAAATTATTTTTTTAATTTTTTGCAGTATCAGCATCGATACCTCTCTATTAGCAAATTTTTTAAAATAAAAAACGCATTTTTTAAAAATAAAAATCGCTAATAAGAACAAAACAGAAATGTCACTACCTAAAAAATAATAATACACGGTGTTACCAGGTGGTCACCCATCCAGAAACTGACCATGCCCGAGGTTGCTTAACTTCGGTTATCGCACGAGAATCTTTGCTTTGCTTTTAAAAGTATTTATTATTATAATGGTTACATCATATTGTACAAATACATATAAACAAATATATACACATACATACATCTTAAATTTTCGACTGGCATTATGAGTTCCTACCTAAACTGGGTTTACCTCATAGTTTTTGTGATTATAGCAAAAAGCCTCTAATTAATAATGTGTTAGTGTTTGTGTTTTAGACATCTGGGTTTTAAGAGGAGAATACGAAAAATGTGAAAACCTATTTATAGATAGTGTGATTGCAATGCTGCATTTGGTACCTTTTGTTCACGGAGCGTGCAGGTATTTATCCTTTGTGAGATAAATTTTTAAAGCTAAGCTAAAGGGCAGATCTGAGTGGGCAGTTACCTGGAGAAGATAGAGAAGGAAATATTTGATGATATCGCCATGATTTACTATGTTTCGTAGAATATTGGCAGTGTCTAGTAAGGTAGTTTGTGTTTTATTCTAAAGGGTGTATTGGAAATTTTATTGCAGGTAACATTTTTTCTAAGAGGATTATGGCTTAACTGATTTACATAGAATTGTTGACAAACTTCCTCAGTGTGTTTGGATATAGAACAGATGTTTGCTTTTCGATGAAGATCGGCGATTTTTGTGTACCTACTGGAATTTGTAGCCAAACGTAAACATTTATTTTCTATTACTTCTAGGGGTCTTAATGCAGTTTTTGAGATATTACACCAGACAGGTGCGGCGTAGGTCATCGTTTGCAGGATTATGGATTTATACATTAGTATTTTGTTATTTGAACTAACTTTATTGTTTCTGATTAGGAGCGGATATAAATTTCTAATTGCATTTTGTGTTTTTTTGCATATGTGTTTTATATGATTTTTATAGTTTAATTTATTATCCAGATGTACCCCTAGGTACTTGACAGACAGAGCCGGGGAGATATGCTGTTCATTTTTTTTAATTTTGTAAATATTTTGCTATTATTGACTTTCTTGGTGTAGATAATGTTTTCAGTTTTTGCTGAGTTAATTGAGATTTTCCAGAGTTTGAAGTACTTTTGTAAGATATCCAAGTGGATTTGAAGTTGTTTGTTAGCGACAGTAGCACTGAAGGAATGTGCGTAGATCGCTGTGTCGTCGGCGTATAGAGCAGTATTTGTTTTAGTGAAAAGAGGTATGTCAACGATAAAATATGTAAACAGTCTCGGGCAGAGTAGGGAGCCTTGGGGCACGCCTGCTTTAATAGAATTTACTGGGGAGAATGAGTTATTAATTTTGACGCGGAATATTCTTTCTGATAAATAGCTGTGGATTAATAAGATCAGTTTTTTAGGGAATTTATTTTTTTCAACGTGCTATAGCTGTTCTCTGAAAGCAACTATTTATCCAAGGTTTATATATTCGCTTTTAATTGTTAAGTTTCGATTTTAAATAAAGTATTAAATTATTTTCAAATTTTGCAATATTTACACAATTTTTAACAGTCCTGATAGCAATTGTTCTGTTCCTGTGTGAAAGAATTTAACACAACTTATTTTAAAGGTTAGGGTCTTGGATAACTCACATACTTCGAAATATGATCAAATTGATTTAATTCCCAAGCTTTCCATATAAACTAAAATTATTTATTTAGTCTGCCTAAGTTCACTTCGATTTATACTGCTGAAGCTGTTGCCATACAAAAAGCGTTAGTGCTAGCCTGTAACCAAAATATGAGTAGTTTTGTTGTTTTGACCGATTCCCTTTCACTGCTAATAACTCTATTGAATCTTCAAAATGCTATATATCGGTCCAGGGTTATATGTGATATTGCTTATCAATTAGAGGTCTTAAAACAACAGCACAAAAGAGTTACTTTCATAAGGGTAAAAGGGCACTCAAATCTTGAGGGTAATGAAAAGGCTGACTATTTTGCTAAAAACGCAACGAAAACATGTTGTAAACATGACTTTTACAGTAACAGAGATCTATTTTCGCAAGTAAAACATGTGTGTAATATAAGGTGGCAGGATCATTGGCATAAGTTGAAAAGTAGCTGCAACAAGCACTTCAGTAGTATCATCCCTAATATAAGAAAACAACCGATTTACAAAGAACTACTGCTTCCTAGGTACTTGTCTACGACACTTAACAGAATTATCATAGGACATGGTGCTTTTAAGTCTCATTTGTATAAAATAAAAGTTGATTTTTCCATGTATTATGCATCATGAACAAAGAAAAATATTATTTTGTAATTTGATAGAATGCCATGTTTCCTTTCCACTTGATGTGACATCACTTATGTATGAAGCTGTATGTAGCTTTCATGTGTTATGTTAAAGACTCTAAGTTAGGTAGGTTTATATAGCTCTTAGTAAAAGGATAATATTCTAAAAATTGGACTGTCTAAATAAATATTGTACTAGTGGCAATATACTATATAATTTTAAGGGATACTAAATAAACTTAGCAGGTTGATGTGTAGTCAGAGAGATAAAAGTAAGTTCCTTTGTGTATTTCCTTATTTGAACCTATTTTGACCGCACCCTCCCCAGTATGTTAAAAAGTCACCATGACAGGCTCCATTGGTGTGAAAAGTGTCCCAGTGTTTCTCCTGCAACAACTTGTAGCGTAGATGTGTGCATTCATATGTATGTGTGTGTATGTGCACATGAAGAAATAATGTGCATTTTCTGTCCTGCACCTAGTGTAGAGTACTGGACGTATAAAGCATATTGACGAGAGTGTGTATACATAAGTGTATATGCGCTCGCGTATGTGTGTGAGTGGATATGTAGGTATGTAAGTTTTGATTTTAATATATATTTTTAGTAAACAGCCAGTTTATAGAGAGATAAAAGAAATAAGTTAAAAGAGCTTGTTAGATTAGCATTCATAAGACAGGTTCTGCCATTGTGAAAAGCAAGGTCAGATGCATCTTTGTTCATTTTGAAGATTGACAGTGACTGAATGAGCAAGTTCTCAAAGTCAAAACTCTAATCAAAGAAAAAAATAACGAAAAACAACTTATTCTCTCATTAACCTAAAATAAAAATAAATTAATATGACATATGACGCTACATAAACCGCGCCATTTTGCAATAATAATGTAAATAACAGAACAAACAAATAGCAATTTAATTTCTGACCACGTGACCAAGAATTGTATTGTTGGTTATCTTAGAATGCCAAATCTATAGATAAATCTCCCTAGACTAAATTCACAAAAAATGCTATAATTGTAAAATTTTAGTCAACTCATAAGGTTTCTATTTATTTATTGTTTGGATCACAAATTAAAATCAGGCTTAAGCTATTTAGCTGCCGATTTTACCATATAGATTTTTGAGTAACAAATTAATTCTAGAAATAAATATTACCGTTACTTTTCCTAACGAGGGAAACTTCCCAAGTTCGTGTAATAAAATTTTGAAACTGACAACTCGGGCTGTTTCAATGTATTACGCACATTTTGTAGCTTTTCAACGTTTAAAGAAAACAAATTAAGACATCCATTATGCCAATCTCTCTCACGCACAATACACAACGCTTTTATATATATTTTAGGACACTAAGTGATTGGTGAACGTGGCGCCACCTAGTTCGGAACCAAGTACTATGTTGTCACGCCCGCTCCAAATAACACAGAGTGTTAAAAATAGAGACAGTATACAACTAACTAACAATTTACAAAATTGTTAGCCCTGGCCCATTTCTACCCCAATATAGGGACAAAGTATGTAAGACTAGATGCATTCTCGCAACAATTAGAACCGTAGACCGGTTTCACTCTCATTAGAGCTCTTCAGTACGGCATACTAATTGTAGCAAAAATGCACCAAAAATAACACGGCCATAGTATAGCCAGTCTTAACACTCTGTGTTATTTTGAGCGGGCGTGACAACATAGTACTTGGTTCCGAACTAGGTGGCGACACGTTCACCACTCACTTAGTGTTTTAAGACTGGCTATACGATAGCCGTGTTATTTTTGGTGCATTTTTGCTACAATTAGTATGCCGTACTGAAGAGCTCTAATGAGAGCGAAACCGGTCTACGGTTCTAATTGTTGCCAGAATGCATCTAGTCTTACATATATTTTAGGAGCCTATCGTACCTTTTTAATTTCTTTAATTTAGGATAACTTAAATTTGTGTTGAGAGAAACGCCTCAAAATAAATATATGAGAAGATCTTTGAATGCTCTATACATATGCGAAAAAATCAAATCCATTCACTTTAACTTAAAAAATATAGCGTTTTCAAAAAGTTCCACCGGAAAATCTTGAGCAAGGCTGATAAACGAACTCGACGTGGGTTTTCCGCCAAACAAGATATTTGACAATTTTGATTGAAATCAGTTTAGTATTTTTTGAGTTATCGCTCGGATATATATATATATATATATATATATATATATATATATATATATATATATATATATATATATATATATATATATATATATATATATATATAAACATATAAAAAAATTTAACGAATCTTAGTTTTGGGTTCTAGGGACCCAAATTCGCGCTCATCTGTAGAATTTTTCCCAAAAGCTTTTCGTCGTGACCTCTCTAATAGCAATTTTCTCTTAATGAAAATTCGCTAACATAACAAAATTATTAAAATGAATAAATTAAAGAATGGATAAATTAATGGTAAATTACAAAACATAACTATATATAATACAAAATAACGTAGGAAATAGAATATAAATAGATTTGATATCAGTTCTTTACGTATCTAGCTAGTATCGTACAAATAACATTTCCGCTTACCTTTACTTCAGGTCGTGAGGGGTATTCAAAATACACATCCCTGAAAGAAATATTTCCTTGTAATTTATTCATCTGAACACCATTGTTTTTAGAAGCATTGATTGTAGGCTTGCTATTAATTATGTTGAAAATTTTCACAGCGGCACCTTTAGCAATACCAAACGTTTCAAAGAATGGAGATGCCTGGACAAAGGTCCAGCTTGCAAAGAGCGTACACACAAAAATCTGGAAGCAAACACGGAAAGCTTAGAATAAACCAAAAGATGGCAGCGCGTAGCAATCGCGTGAAATATATCCTTTTTTTTTTGTTTCGGCAAAACAAATTTTCAAAGTTTATTTTGTTTAATTACAATGTCTCTGACTTGTTGCTTCATTTACTTAATTAACAATGGTAAACACACTCTGAAATCACTGCATCGGAAGGAGAGTAATGTTTCGTTTCAGCAAGATGAAGCACCGCCCCAGCAAACACACATATAACTGATACATGGCAAATTAAGATCAAGAAAGTATCATTGTAATGTATATTTCTAACACATAAGTTACATATATGTACTATTCAGACACAGATCAATTATGAGCCATTTGTAATATTGAGATATTTTAAGTGTGAGACATGGTAGATCTGCAACAATATTTTATTACATATATTAGAATTAGATTATGATATTATGGTAATCGCTCCTGCTTTGTCTTCACCTTAGTTGTTGAGAAAATGAACAAAATCAATTAATATACAGGGTGGTTTATAACTGTTGTAATGAAATGTAAAGAATATTACATATCCAACGGAGAGTTTATATACTGAGTCCAGTGTGTTCGATATTAGACAGTTGTTTTGCTTTTCGCTTTTAAGTTGGCAGCATAGAAACGTAAATCAAAGATTAGGTATAAGCCATGAGTATTTTACTAGAGGAAGTCTTCAGGCGGTTTGTGTGCCTAGAGTCAGGAAGACGCTATGTCAACGAGCGTTTTCTTATCTTGGCCCAAAGATTTATAATACAATACCGAGCGAATATAAGAGAATAAATGGAATTAACTTGTTTAAGGCAAAAATCACAGAGTGTATCAATGCTAAATCCAGAATGGAGATTCACAGTATCATAGATATAAAAAATGTTTACTATTCTCAGGAAAAATAGATATATTGGTGTATTTTATTGGGAAAATCAGTTTGCGTACGGTTAATAAATGACTAAGCGTCATTATTTGGATATATGTGTGTGAATGGCCGGTGAATATGAGTGATCGTGTGTGTGTATATTAGTGTGTGGAATATAAGTATACAATTGGGCGAGTGAATGCGTTTGTAGATGTGTGTGTGCGTGCGTGCGCGCGCGTGTTTGTGAGAGAGTAAGTGATGCGTGCAAGTATATGGGGGAGTATGTACGTATGGATGTGTGTTCGGGATGTTAATTTATAAAATGTACTAGTCTTGTAGTTATAAGTTTGGAATCAGGCTTAATACGTCCTTTTGGTGGTGATAAACTGTGGTTCGCTAGTCTTGGGGCAGTGTAGGCGACTGTCTCGCAAGAAAGAGGGGGAGAAAGATGAATTGTGGTCCTGGGGATGGGGGGCATACAAGCATTGCTTTATAAGACCTTCAATCCCGGGGATTATACTACATGCCAGGATTATGCGTCTGGTTTTATATGTGTGTGTATATATGGCATACTTTCTTCGCATCACGCGTAGTTTTTTGTTTTGTTTTAATGTGTTCTTTGTTTAATGTGTGCACAAGTCACAGACTTAGCACAGTTTTGTAATTTATTTATTTGTCCATTTTCTGATATATACTTAGTCTAAAAAGTTGTTTTGTGATATCTTTACTATTTTGTACAGAGGAGTGAGCAAATAAATATTATTATTATTATTATATATAATGTATTAAGAGTAAACTACCATCGTTTATGGAGATACCGCAAAAAGTTATTAACAAAAATTGTTTAGAATTAAAATTTAACGTGTGTTCAACCCACATCTCTGTGAGGCCTAAGGTTGAACACACTGAGACCTCATAGACGATATCCGGCGAGATTTGGAGAGTAGGCAGATTGAGGCCCCGTAATCGAGCTACAACAACACAACCCACCTTTGTCCACCGCTCTAAGGACTAGGCAGATTGAGGCTTTAGAGTGTCCTTACATATTTCCTTTACCTCTTGCAAATGGCTCCAAAACAGGAGCCGAAACGTCTAGTTTTCATAAATTCTGGACGCGGTTCAACCCGAGAACCAAGTATGTCTCATATATATATGTATATATATATATATATATATATATATATATATATATATATATATATATATATATATGTATATATATATATATATATATATATATATATATATATATATATATATATATATATATATATATATATATATATCTTTTGGAATGTTCCACTACTCAGTAATCAAAAATATAAACTTTATTTATTTGCTGTACTTTTTGTGATTTTTTATTGGTTAACGTGGACTGCAGTTTCGAACCGTCCCAGTTCATCATCATCATCATGAGTAGCGTGCTGATGATGAACCGTCCCGATTCGAAACTGCAGTCCACGTAAGCCAATAAAAAATCACAAAAACTTCAGCAAACAAATAAAGTATATATATATATATATATATATATATATATATATATATATATATATATATATATATATATATATATATATATATATATACAGTGAGGACCTAAAATTCGTCCCACTCCCTCTAATTTCTGAACCGTCCGGTATATTGTAATGAAATTTAGAACGATGATATATGAGAAAGGTCTGCATTTTTTGACATATCAATGACAGCTTTAGATGTCAAGGTGACAGCTGCGCGCGCTTTCGGAATATTTTTTTAAATAGAAACGGGGGTCGAGTGATACTTCATTTTGGAGGTATTTTTATGCTCAGAATATTCTCCAGTTTTTAAAACATTTGGTTAAGTATTTTTCAAATGAGAATCAATAATATCGGTTTCTGCGTTATGAATACCCTTGTTTATAACACAATTTTTTTTTACCTATTAGATGTCATTGATTGTTCCTGTCTTACTGTTTCCCCAGTAAAATACACACAGATCATTCTAAATTATTTATGTTTCAAAATAAAACACAATTTAAGAGTAAACAAATAACAGCTAATTAACCCAAACCAAGAAAATTTAAAAACAATTCAATAACATCTAAAGGCACAAACTGTTGAAGTGGTTACTTCACCAGTTATTGAAAATGACCACCATGGACCTCCTGACAAATAAATATTCTACGAGTAAATTCTTCTCTGACATTATTAAGCATCTGTGGGGTTATTCTTGAACAAACATATTAATTCGTTGTCTAAATTCATCTTATGAGCCGGGAGCCCCTTTATAAACCTCAGATTTAACGTACCCCCAAAGAAAAAATCTAGAGGCGTGAGGTCTGGGGATCGAGCTGGCCATTCCGTAGGACCTCGACGACCAATACACCTATTTTCATAACCCTCATCCAGGTAATTTCTGACTTGTCTAAAATTGTGAGGTGGGGCTCTATATTGTTGAAATATAACCTCTTGAAACTTATGTGTTTTGGGCAGCAACATTATGAATAAGTGGAGTAATTGTATTTTGCCATATCCAGATATCTGGGGCCATTAAGATTTTCTTCCTGAAAAATGGGACCTATGATGTGATTACCCAAAATGCCCGCCCAAACATGTATTTTCTGGGGGAACTGTGTGTGTCCCTCCCGGAAAACATGGGGGTTTTTCTCACTCCAGTACCTACAGTTTTGGTATTAACTTTTCCACGTAAAAAAAAATTACTTTCGTCAGTGAAACATATATTCTGCAAGTACTGATAATTCCCTACGATTATTTCTGACATTATTTCGAGTCGTCTATCAGGATCGTCTTCTGTTATTTCGTGTATAATTTTCATTTTATATGGGTGAAACTTATGGCTTTTCAAAATTCTCTTGACAAAAGTACGCGAAATATTACATGCCTCAGCCACGTGCTTCGTTGGCTGTTGGGGATTAACAATGATTTCAGCTAAGACCTGGACTTTTACATCTCTCACAATTTTAGGCCCCCCAGACCTTGCAGCGTCTTTCACCGTACCCATTTCTTGAAATTTTGAAATTAGTTTTCGTATTTTTTTTGCATATTTGTCGTTCCGGATAGCGCACATTGAACATACGAACAGCATTATGGTAATTTCGCTTACTTTCGCCAAAAATAATAACCGCTTCAAATTTATCTTGTAAAGAACGAGCCATTTTAAACAATTTCGAACTAATAGGTAGAAAAGTGTAGAAAATGGAGCAACCACAAATGAGCCGAATAGCCTCTGTGGTTCTCCAAACAACATGTAAATGTGTGCATAATTTGATACTGATGAATAGTAGTAATCTTTTTTAGAAAAAGTGTGTTATATTAAACAAGGGTAGCCATAACGTATAAACCGATATTATTGATTCTTATTTGGAAAATATCGAAACAAACGTTTTCAAAACTGGAGAATGTTCTGAGCATAAAAAAAACTTCAAAATGAAGTATCACTCGACACCCGTTTCCTTTTAAAAAATATTCCGGAAGCGCGCGCAGCTGTGACCTTGACATTTAAAGCTGTCATTGATATGTCAAAAAACTCAGACCCTTCTTGTATATCCTCGTACCAAATTTCATCACAATATACCGGACGGTTTAGAAATTAGAGGGGGGGGGGACTTTAGGTCCTCACTGTATATATATAAATATATATATATATATATATATATATATATATATATATATATATATATATATATATATATATATATATATATATATATATATATATATATATATATATTTATATATAATATACAATTAATATGAAATACATATAACCATATAAGAGCATAGCTGCTGACAATTCTGATATCAATTATGTTACAATAAAGTTACTTGATACATAACCTTAGCTATTGAAATAGCAAATTTTAGGTAACATCTATGTATCTTATTTGTTACTGTGTTTGCTGGGCGTATTTTAGATGTGCAGATAAATGAAAGGCTTATTTCATACAATTGCCGCATTCTTTACTCGAGTGCTCAAAGAAAATAACAAACATCTCACTTACAGAAACCAACCTTTCCGGGGTATAAACTCTATCTTTTTCAGGCTTGTGTCTATCTTCCAAAACTAGTCGAATACCATACCAAAACGAAAGGGCATAGCAGGCATATACTGAGAACCACATTACACCGTTGCTCAATCCATTAAAACTATTCTTCTTTATGTTGTTACCCCTAACGGTCTTGAGATGCGTCTTGTACCTGTCGACTTCTTTTTCTTGCCCTTCGAATGCGACCACCGTTCTCACTGCACTCAAAACTTCCTCCGCTATAGCTCCCGCTTGGGAATAGGCTTTCATTTCTTTTCTGGCATATCTAGTGGACAGCTAAAATATTGTTTATTTAGAAGAAAATAAAGCAGTACATGTCCACTACTTAAAACGTATACATAGTTAATTGGGGCTGAATAGCTTCGATCGTCAAGTGCTAAGAACGTGTGCCTCTGAAACCAAATGTCCTGGGTTCGATTCACAGTAGTAGCGTCATTTATTTCAGTACATAGCTGTTCAGGCGAACAGATGATATTTCATAACGGCCCTGATAGCCTTAAAAATGTAATTAGTAAAAACACCAAAATAATTATTACAAGTAGGTCAGTTAAATTCTGTAATGCAGTTACGTAAACATTTCAATAAATTGAAGGTCGACATTATATGGAGCAACGTTGAAATTGTCACGTTCAGCATATAAACCATAACAAACGAATTTGTAAGACCAGACAGGAATGTTTAGTCAGCAAGGTTAAGAATTAAAATATGTCATTGTTGGTAAATATAAAATTAACATAATATTTCAACAACACACCACGAGGGCTTACAGCCTAAATACTATCGTACCGTGGGTGTCGACAGGGAGGAAAGAGGCAACTTGTTAATTCTGGACTTGAAGTTTTGGAGGTTCGGAGGAGATGGAAAAACATGTGCCGGCAAGGGATTCCACAACTTGGAAGTCCTCAGGACAAAAGAGCGATCAACAAGATGTTCTATGTCTGGTGATCTGGACAGTAAAAGGGTGCATTTGCTCTGTTTCTCTGGTAGATCTGTTGGGGGCAGCAGGTGTAGGAACTATGGAAGAAAGCTCCTCTGAGCAGTGCCCGTGCAGCTATATATAAAAGAGAGAGAGAGAGAGGTCACTAACGGCACGTAGGTGGGCAAGGGATGGTAGCCTTTAGGTGGGAGTAGAGTCACCGATGAGACGTATAGCTCTCTTCTGAATGGAGTCCAGGATAGCGAGTGTAGAAGCGGCAGCGGCACCTCAGATGTGGGAGCAGTATTCGAGGTTTGGCCTTATTTGTGAAGTATATAAGGTATAGAGATTAGCTGGTTAAAAGTATTTGTAAGCCCGGAAGGGGGAATCTAATTTCTTAGCAGCTGCTTCTGCAATTGATGTGACATGTTGGTGCCAATTTAGATTTCGATCCACAAATGAAAGGGACTTATTACTTTGAATAACATGGTTGTTCATTTTGATGGGTCTAGGGTTGGTGTATCTCTTATAAGATAGAAAGCAAGACTGAGATTTGGTGGAGTTGAATTGTACAAGATTTTTACTTCCCCAGTCTAATATTTTTTGGAGATCCACAGAGACAGAACCCTCCATGAGTCTGCGATCCTCATCTAATTGGGCTAAAGAGACAGGCTTAGAATATTGTATATTTGAGTGGAGGGTGCTGTCGTCCGCGTAACTGTGAACTGGGATGTGCTAGAGAGGAGGTGATTGATGTGGAGAAGAAACAAAGTAGGGGCTAAAGTTGAACCTTGAGGGACTCCTGCATTAATTATAAATTTCCATTAAAAAAAGGCTTTTAACGAGTTTTTAATCACCATATTTATATGTAGTTTCACAATTTTTTTTGGTGCTTTTCGTAAACTTTTCAATCTTTGTAATATCAGGAAAATAAATAATTATAAGGTTACACCTGTTTATTTTCTGTATTGTGTATGTTAGTGTTCTTAGTTTTTAGTGTGAATTTGTAGTACTTCTGGAGAATAGATAATTTTGAAAATTATGTAATAAAGAACTCACAGCTAAATAAACGTTTGTCTACCTATGCATCTATTCTGTATCTCCAGTGCAGAAATGTGTACATCATTATTTTTAATAAAATTCCTCGCAAAAAAGTCAATGACGACACCATTTAATAAATATAAATTAAACTTACCAAAGAAACAAAAAACATTACAGTGCTTGTCACAGGCAAAGAGACAAGACAAACCAGTGCCAGCTTCCATCCTAATATAATGGCCATAGCGCTTGCTGTCAGAAACGTAGAAACATAAAAAACGAAAAGCGCCAGCTTTTCTCCTATTCCTTCTTCTATTTTTGCTAAATTGCTGAAAAAAATAAACACTGCAACAAATGTAAATGTTACTAATCTAGCTGGGGTGTAAAGTTAGTTCGCCTCCCCGTGGTGCACCCTGGATAGCGTCTACTATTAGACGTGAACTAAATGAACTAACCAAACCGTAACCTTCCTAGTCATGTCTTAGGAGGGCCGGGAATGCTTGCCTTAATTGGCCGGCATTGCGAGGAGAGTCCTCTATAAAAAACCCACATCGCAAGGTCGTTGGCGGGTTGGTGCCGAGGCGATGATGCTTCTGGCCGATATGGCCGAGCATTGGCAGGATGGTAATTCTGTCGCTAACGTTAACCCTCCCCAGGGAAACCGGGCGACCTCCCTGTGTAAATGCCTATTCATGGGATGCGGGGCTCTTCCTTGGAGGTCTATTTTCCCTTGCTGCTCGTGGGACCAAACATGGACACGACTTACACAGACCCAATAGAGGAGGTGGCAGGATTCAACCTTCCACTGGAACCTCCAGAGGGAAAAAACAGGGGAAAGGAAAGTCCACCCCTAGGACGACTACCAAAGGTAGACCCTCCTATAGGAAGCTTGGTTATCGAGCTCCTAAAAAGGAGGAGGAACCTGCACCATAATTCCCTTTTCCTTTAAGCTCCCTAAACTACTCCTTTTTCCTCCATACATTCCTATATTCCTACCCCCATGCCCACCAACTTAAGGTGCATTCAAGCTAATCTGCATCATGCTAAGGCTGCGACATACCTCCTTAGCATGAAATTAAAGGAAGAGCAAATAGATATTGCTCTTCTCCAAGAGCCCTGGACTGCTAATTCGGAACGAACAAAAGGGCTGGGTAACACTCCTGGTAAGATAGTAGAAGTGGGCGCTGGTACTAACCCCAGAGCCTGTATCTGGATCAGAAACAACTTGCAGTATTTTACACTTTCAGAGTACTGCACCAAGGACATGGCATCCATCCATCTCGTGATCACATCCGGGGGGACCAGGCTGGAAGTAGTGGCCTGTTCGGCCTATTTCCCTGGAGACAGAGATGCAGAACAACCACCTCCAGCAGAGGTGCGGAAATTGATCGCCTACTGCAAGAGGAACAATTATCACCTCGTAATGGGGTGTGATGCGAACTCCCATCACTTGGCTTGGGGGAGCACGGACACTAACAGACGAGGTGAATCATTATTTGAATACATTTTAGGGGAGGAGCTGGTTGTCAACAACATAGGCTCGGAACCCACCTTTCTTACAGCTAACCGGAGAGAGGTTTTAGATCTTACGATCAGCTCAAGGCTTTTGAGCTCAAAAATCCTCAAATGGAGGGTGTCGCCTGAACCCTCATGTTCAGACCATGCCCATATCCTATTTGAAATTGAAACAGGCCCTAGACCTGTGTTGGAGTATCGGGACCCGAGGAGGACGGATTGGAAGGGATACAAACAGTCCCTCGCCGGCAGACTTGGGTCCGCAATCCCCACAGTGAGGGATCGTGATGAGATCGAGATTGCGGCCGAACAGGTTAGGGAAGCTGTGGTCTCTGCCTATCACGAAAACTGTCCACTGAGGTCAAAGAGAGACAGTCGGGGGTCTACTTGGTGGAATAATAACCTCGATAAACTACGAAGAGAAGTTAGACGTCTCTTCAATCGTGCTAAGATTACAGGCAACTGGGAGCAATATAAAACTGCTCTAACACATTATAATAAAGAGATCAGGAACGCTAAGAGGGAGTCCTGGAGGAGGTTTTGCGGGGACATTAATAATTTGCCCAGCAGCGCCAGAATCCACAGGATTCTCTCACGCGACCGTGTACAGGAACTGGGATCGATAAAACGACCAGATGGTTCCTTTACTGAATCTCGGAAAGAAACGTTAGAGCTCTTAGCACACACACACTTCCCAGATTGTCTGATCCTGAGCAACGGTGAGGTCCTACCAGCTGAGGGACGATCTAAACGCCCCCAAAGGGAGGACTGGCTAGTTGCTCGGAGTATAGTTACAGCCTCGGCAGAGGAGTGTGCTGTGAATCATTTCCAGCCATTCAAGTCGCCAGGGGAGGATGGGGTGGTACCGGTCCTACTACAAAAGGGACTGGAGATTCTCCTACCCTTCCTTATCAGGCTGTTCAGAGCCAGTCTGGCCTGGAACTATATTCCTTCCAGCTGGACGGTGGTTAGGGGGGTTTACATTCCCAAATTGGGACGTAATGACCTCCTACCTACTTCACTGAGACCTCTCAGTATTACATCATTCCTCCTGAAGGGATTGGAAAAAATACTGGACGGACACATTAGGGGGAACATCTTACCCAAGAACCCCCTAAATACCCACCAGTATGCCTATCAAACTGGCAAATCAACTGAGTTAGCGCTCAATAACCTCGTCGAGAAGATCACACACTCTCTGAAAAATGGAGAGGTTGCGGTGGCGGCATTTCTCGACATAGAAGGAGCATTTAATAATGCATTACCGATCTCCCTCTACGAGGCCACTATCGCTAGGGGGGTGGAACCTACCATCTGTGGCTGGATCGGAAACATGCTGCACAATCGGACCATTATTACCTCATTACGGGGAGAGGTAGTCAGCGTTAGGGCTGCGAGAGGGTGTCCTCAGGGGGGCGTTCTATCCCCCCTGTTGTGGTCCCTCTTTGTGGACGACCTGCTGGCTATCCTCGGACTCTGGGAGGTTGAGGTCCAGGCGTATGCGGATGATCTTGTCATAATGGTTAGAGGCAAATCTGAGGAGGAACTGTCTAGTACTCTTCAAGAAGCACTAAATGTAGTCAATGATTGGTGCCGTAGGGAACAGATGTCTGTGAACCCTCGCAAAACGATCATTGTCCCGTTCACCAGAAGAAGAAGGTTGGACAAATTAAAACCACCTAATCTTATGGGGGAAAACATTCCATTTTCGGACCAAGCAAAATATCTGGGAGTTATCCTAGATAAGAAGCTCAACTGGGACAGACAGTTAGAAAATGTTATCCGCAGGGCTAAGATGTCCCTGTGGACCTGCCGGAGAATCTGTGGGAACAACTAGGGAACAAACCCCCAACAGATGTACTGGCTCTATGTAGTGGTTATCAGACCTATGATAACATATGGAGCCATAGTTTGGTGGCCTAAGGTACTTCGTGGTACGGCGAGGGCCAAACTGGCTCATCTACAGAGACAAGCATGTCTGATGATAACGGGAGCGATAAGCACCGCACCATCAGTCGCTCTGGAGGTCCTCCTCAATATTCCCCCACTTCACATATGGCTGGAGAGGGTGGCGAGGTGGACAACGTACAGACTAATACAAACGGCAGATAACATGCCGAGGGAAGTCAGTCTGAGGGGGTCCGGACTCCTTGATGACAGTGATTGTCACAGGATTCTGGGAATGGTCTCGGACTTGATGCCTACAAAAATCAGCAGAGATCTGTCTTTCAAGACCGTCCTCCCGGAAAGGGAGGACTGGGACCGGAACCAATCGACCCTGTTGAGAGCGGACCTCTGCTGGTACTCTGACGGCTCCAAAACCAATATGGGAGTAGGAGCCGGCGCATATGGGGGCAGCACCGATGCTAGACTATCAGCTAGCCTCGGCAAGTACGCAACCATACACCAGGCAGAAGTTTATGCCATCGAGATGTGTGCAAGGGAAAGCTTAAAAGACCTATGCACAAACAAATCGATAAAGATATTTGCAGATAGCCAAGCTGCAATAAAGGCTCTTGGTTCCTACCGGTGCAATTCAAAGACGGTATGGAGTTGTAAATCTGCCCTTAACGAATTGGGCAGCTGTAATGAGGTGTCGCTGGTCTGGATACCGGGTCACTCGGACCATGATGGCAACGTTGCGGCAGACGCGCTTGCCAGGAGTGGTGCCCAGTGTGACTTTGTCGGACCAGAACCGGTGCTGGGAATAACATCTTGCACAGCAATACGCACCTTAAAGACCTGGACAGATAGAAGGACAATTCAATATTGGCAAAATCTTCCAGGATTAGCTCACTCTAAGGCCTTCATAAATGGCCTGTCTGAGTCAAGGGCTAAGAAACTTCTAGAGTTGAACAGACAACAACTGAGTACTCTAGTCGGCCTGTATACAGGACACTGTCGCTTGCGGCATCACATGCACCGTATTGGGATCGGTCAGGAGACCGAGTGCCGGCTGTGTATGGAGGATGACGAAACAGCAGAGCACGTGCTGTGTTCCTGTCCGGCAGCGGATAGGACTAGACACCTGCTCTTTGGCAAGGTAAAGCTTGCTCCAGAGTATCTGGATCGACTTTCGCCCGCAAAGGTTATCGACCTCTGTAGGAGGCTGGATTTGTTGGGCGAAATATAGACATTAGGCGTGAGCCACAATAGACCTTATGGTCGCGGTGGAGGGACCGATATGGACCACTCACAAACTAACCTAACCTAACCTACTAATCTAGCTAAATATTCCTGGTTTATAAACCAGTTCTGCCTGACGTGTCGTCTAGGCACAGTAGCTGGAGACATTCTCGACTAATTACATATGTGGCCAAAAGAAAACACCTTGATTGCTACCACATTGTTTTTGAGAATGTCTATACCAATAAATGATGATTATTAGCCCTTGAGAGCTTAGGAACCGTAGTTCTAGATGAAAAGTTATGTAAAAATATGAATGATTCACGACCCATTAGCATTTGAGAACGCAGCTACTTCAGCTTAATTGTGTAAGAGGATATACACAGGTGGCCTATTAAAAACTACATACTACATACGAAAGTTTTTTAGTATCTTAAAACGCTCGGAGAGGTCGATTTTGTTTTTGAGGGAGGCATATTTAAACGCGAATGTCAAACCTCCTACTTCATCCACATAAACGGGGTAGCTACTAGATTCAAATTTTTTAATTGAAAGTGGTGTTGAGGGATACATCGTTGAAAAGGTTACTTAATTTTCCATTTAATCGTGTACTCGGTTTTGAACATCCTTGAAATTTGTAACGGTTATGTTTTATTCATTACTGTAACTCTCTTGTTGACAGAGGAAGAATATCAAGGGAAGCTTAAATAAAAAAAGGTGACTTCATTAGTAAACAATAACTCAAGTTTTATTTTGAAAAGGTTTGTTGAAAATTTGCTTTTGAAAATTACCATCGTAGCACTCTTACTGCCTTTTCCCTTTATTTACATTAAGTTAAATATTTATATGTTGGAATATCTGCCTAAATAACTGAAAGATTCTGCTGGTTAAGCAATGTGAATAATAGAGTATTTCTTAGAAATCTAAAAATATCGATTCATATATTTAAAACGTAGTTCTCTGTGGTAAAGGCACAAATTATGTTTGGAAATTTCTAGAAGGTCTTAAGGGGATTTGTTGTCTTGTTACCCAGAGCTGCGCCGGACCCCCCCCCCCCACTATCACACGTGGCTGTAGCCGTTGGAACTTCCAAACGACAGAGATTCGACAGGTCCGCGCACGATTATAAAGCGTCACTAGTAGAATAAAACTGAAAAACGACGGGGCAAAAGCGGTGAAGGTATTAGGTGATCAAACAGCGCGTAAACCGGTAGTTTTCAACTACCGTTTATCCGAAAATACCTAGGTGGCCTCTTCGAGTGGCATAGTACTTTGTTAGAAACCCGTTTAGTGAACCGCACTTACCCAAATCAACCTAGTGTGGTCGTGCTGGCTCCGATCGTGTTTGTCTTCCATCGAGTTATCTCCCATTAAAATGTGCATCATGAAATTTAAAATGAAAACCTAACTTCCCAGAAGTATTTAGAGATTTTGACGCATACAGAAGTAAATTTCATCAACAGCCTACCAGGAAATTTACGTAACAATTGTTGGTATCAGCTAAATGATGCGCCTGCCCACTCTGCCAGAGTAGTTCGTCAGGTGCTGACACATATGTTTGGAAACAACTGGATCGGTCCAAATGCACCATGCAGGTGGCCCCCATGGTCACCAGATATCACCTCCTTAGACTTCTACTTGTGGGGACATATAAAAAGCAAGGTTTACTCCCGACGCGTGGAAAGTAAGCAAATTTTATAAATCGAGTAAGGACAGCCGCCATGTAGATGTTGCTGGATCTGCCCTCCCTACACTTAGTTATCATGGGGTAGGCTAGGCTAGGACTAAACAGACTAGCCTGCAATGATAGACTGAAGACCAATCCAGGCTTCAGGGACCACTGCAAAATTCAGGAGATCGTGAAGGAGCCCATGCTTGAAATGAGGTCAGACTTCGCGTGCCTGCGAATCTGCAGTGGTAATCCCCGACCGCGAGGCATGGTGGGGGGACACGCCGGGCCTACCACGGGACGCGCTCGTCTGGTTCACGGAGGGATCCAGCGGGGAGCGTAGGACGGGGGCAGGCGTTTATTCGGTAGGAGTGAGGGTAAGTCACAGTATTTCCCTCGGAGCTCATGCAACGGTCTTTCAGGCCGAAATGTACGCCATCTTGTACTGCATGTGAGAGAACAAGAGGAGGGGTTACACCAACAAGCGCATCCTTATATCCACAGACAGTCAGGCTGCCCTTAAGGCCCTAAGTACCCCACGGGTAAATTCCAGGCTGGTAAGTGAATGCCGAGACGAGACGAGCGACCTGGCTGAGCAGAATGAGGTCACTCTAGTCTGGGTGCCGTGTCACTCGGGGGTCAAAGGCAATGAAGAAGCTGACAGTCTCGCGAAAAGAGGATCAGCAGAACCATTTATTCGACCAAAACCGGTCCTGCGCGTATCGAAAGACACGGTCAAGGAAACCATCAAGTCCTGGGTCAGGAACAGCATAAGGCATACTGGACAGATTGTCCAGGGTTCAAACACGGGAACTAATTAATTGGGCAACCCAGTCCAAAGAGAGCTGTGGAGTTGCTAAATCTTAGCATAGGACAGCTCAGGAAGATAACAGGACCCTTGACGGGACACTGGCTGTCAATAAACACCTGCATAAAACGGGGCGGTTCGAGGGGGACCTGCCATGCAGACTCTGCGGCGAGGGGAGGAATCAGCCCAGCACATCTTTTGCGAGTGTAGACAGAGCAATATACAACTTTACCCTACCAATTGCTGTGCAGACTAGTTCAAGGCACAGTGATTTTGGAATGGATGGAGTAGAAAAGACAAAGGGCATGTACAAGAAGCCAAAGGCTGCGGTGCTATCGGGACGGCAAAAACGCGAACGATCCCTAAGAAAGCACAAAAAAAGGACGGCTTTCAACACATTAGATCCTGATTAAATACGAAGAGCATCTGTAAATGAGTCTAAGCTAGGAATACTCAAACATATTCATCAGCGGGGATGTCAGATATAACACATAATGTTCCTATTATTCTATTTGTATTTAGCTAATCTAATATTTGGCGTTTGTTATCGTATACATAATATTGTTTCTTTGTTAATGTCTCGATACTTATTATTATTGAAGGGAATCGTGTTTTGTTTGTATGCTTTTAAACAACCCAATAATTAAAAAATGTTCTAATAATTTAATTATTAATTATTCACTTGTTACACTATAACAAAGTCATTGTAACTGACACTGTCAATACTATTATAGCCATGTTCACCTACCCTTTCCGTTTCTAAAAAATAAATCGTTAATAACAGGAAAACTATCGCAGATAGGTATAGCGTATGCTATATCTAGTCGATGTAAAATTCAATTTTCTATGCAAATATGTAAAAACATGCAGGGTGTTCTATTCGAAAAAATGAGTTTTTTATCTTTGAAGTTTTTCTGATTCGCTGTACACAGAATTTTACGTTCAATCGAAATATATAAAAATATACAGGCTGTTCCATTTAAAATAGCAAAGTTGGTATGTACTTCCGGTTAAACCGGAAGTGATATCGACTCCAGATTATATAACACGCCAAATGCGTTATGTCTTATATATGAACGCAAATTTTTAGAATTGAAATACGTTATTTACTAGAAAATCGTCTAGCCAACGACGCATTTTCCGTATTTCATATTCATTTAATTTTATTTTCTTCTTTCCTATTTGGCCTTATCTGAAGCGTTGTTAAAAAACTTATGAAGCATCCTCAGTATCTAATCTTATTTGCCAAAAATAATCGCGATAATTTTTAAAACATATCAAAGATAATCCTTTGAACAAAGAACGAGATTGGTGATGGCAAATTTGATTTTAAAATTTCTTCGTAAGAAACTGAAGAATTTAATAACCAAGAACTCGTTTGGAAATATAATTGAGACCCCTTTCCAGCGATGTGTGCTCGATCCTACTTGCTCATTAAAAATTTGATGAGGGTAGCTACCCGGTTAGCAAAATGAAGTAGCAGCTTTGACATTTGCGCGAAAATGTATCTTCTACAAAAACAAAATGGCTTGTATGGTTTTTGATCGGCCACCTGCGTTAGTTAGTTAAGTCTAATAAGTAGCATTCGATTTGACATTTGACAATGCAAACATAGCATATGTTGTGAAGCTCATGTCGTAAAGGCCCTTATCAGTATATGGTGCGTACTCGCAAGATTTTGAGTATCAAATCGAACGAACTATAAAAACATTGTATTTGGTCTTTTTAGGTAACTTACTCGGTGAAACTCGAAGCAAAATCTCCTGAATCGTTCAGATCATACCAGCCTATTTCCTTATTTAACAGTTTCTCAAAAAATAATCTGCGAATTCTACTTATCTGAAAATAGACAAAAAAATGTTTGTAGGCTCAAGAATAACACTTGCTTACCTAGACAGAAAAAAAGGGTTTTATTTAAGATAGGAACAATAGTAAAGTGCAAAAGCATCACTGAATATTTTATAACTAAGCGTAACGTAAAGTATAACAGTCATTATCTTGAGATTTGTTAATTTGATTTTTGCGGTTTTAAAAAAAAAGTTCGGGACGCAGCAAGTGCATTATTGTAGTGAATTTTCATAAGAATCGTACACTATTAGTGGGGTATATTATCAAAACTAATTCTTTAAATTTAAATGGATCCTGGAGATTGGTTTGAGAGGTCCAGTAAGCGGATACTTGAAGAAATTTCTATTTTCTATGGAGCTAGAAAATTAAAATTTGGTACATATATGTAAATACTGAAAGTCGCTTAAAAATTGTGTTACAAATTTCATTAAAGTTACAAAAGTTTTCCATAAAAAAAAAAATTTTTTACAAAACGGAATGTATCTGCCAAATTATCAATATGGCAGGTATTTTTCCTTATTAGTTGCTTGGATGGTTTTGTTTTAGTCAACCCAATACAACTAGTTGTTGCAAATAAAACAACCAGAAAGGCATTTTAGATAGGTTTGACTATGGCTCAACATTGAAGATTATAGCTTAATGGGAAATTGAGTTTTTTTTTTAATTTCAACAACACACCACGAGGGCTTACAGCCTAAATACTATCGTACCGTGCATGTTGACAAGGAGGAAAGAGGCAGCTTGTTAATTCTGGACTTGAAGGTTTGGAGGTTCGGAGGAGAAGGAAAAACATGTGCCGGCAAGAAATTCCACAACTTGGAAGTCCTCGGGACAAAAGAGCGGGCATAACAAGATGTTCTATGTCTGGTGACCTGGACAGTAAAAGGGTGCATTCGCTCTGTTCCCCTGGTAGATCTGTTGGGGGCAGCAGGTGGAGGAACTATGGAGGAAAGCTCCTCTGAGCAGTGTCCGTGCAGATATCTATAAAATAGAGAGAGGTCACCGACGCCACGTCGGTGTGCAAGGGATGGCAGCCTTTGGGTGAGGGTAGGGTCACCGATGAGACGTATAGCTGTCTTTTGAATAGAGTCCAGGATAGCGAGTGTAGAAGCAGCAGCGGCACCCCAGATGTGGGAGCAGTATTCGAGGTTTGGCCTTATTTGTGAAGTATATAAGGTATAGAGATTAGCTGGTGAAAAGTATTTGCGAGCCCGGAAGAGGAAACCTAAATTCTTATCAGCCGCTTCTGCAATTGATGTGACATGTTGGTGCCAATTAAGATTTCGATCCACAGAAATGCCAACAAGAGAAAAGGACTCATTACTTTGATTAACTTGGTTGTTCATTGTGATGGGTCTAGGGCTGGTGTATCTCTTGTGAGAAAGAAAGCAAGACTTAGTTTTGGTGGGGTTGAATTGTACAAGATTTTTACTTCCATAGTCTAATATTTTTTGGAGATCCACGGAGACAGAACCCTCCATGAGTCTGCGATCCTCATCTAATTGGGCTAAAGAGACAGGCTTAGAATATTGTATATTTGAATGGAGGGTGCTGTCGTTCGAGTAGCTGTAAACTGGGTTGGATGTGCTCGAGAGGAGGTCATTGATGTGGAGAAGAAACAAAGTAGGGGCTAAAGTTGAACCTTGAGGAACTCCTGCATTAATTGGATACAGTTTAGAGTAATGGCCATCCACAACAACAGAAATGCTCCTGTTG
This sequence comes from Tillus elongatus, assembly GCA_964006375.1. Classification (NCBI taxonomy): domain Eukaryota; kingdom Metazoa; phylum Arthropoda; class Insecta; order Coleoptera; family Cleridae; genus Tillus; species Tillus elongatus. The sequence continues at coordinate 246,391,336 of OZ023263.1, read as the reverse complement.
GAGTGGAAATTTGCTGTCCACATACAGAGGTTTGGTGGTCGGCCATAGGCCGGAAGTTTATTAAGCAGCGCTGCGTGTCAGACCTGGTCGAATGCTTTGGATATGTCTAGAGCAACAATCTGGGATTCACCGTGTTGTTACATAGACTTGTTCCAAGAATGGGTGACAAAGGAAAGGAGGTCGGCAGTCGATCTGCGCTGACGGAATCCATACTGCCTGTCGTGGATTAGATTGTGTTTTTCAAGAAATTTTAGTAATTCAGTGTTTATATACTTTTCCATCACTTTAGAGACGACTGAAAGGATAGAAATAGGCATGTGGTTACTGGGAAGCGCTTTGGATCCTTTCTTGAGGATGGGTTGTACTCGAGCAGTTTTCCAGTTACTAGGGAATATGCCTTTATTATAAGATATCTGAAACAGACGAGTCAGGACAGGAGCAAGCTCTGGTGCGCATTTTTTGAGAACAATTGCTAGGATCTCGTCAAGGCCAGAGGCTTTCCTGGTATTAAGAGAAGAGATCATCTTTCGTACCTTTTTAGTTTTGAAAATGATATCCGTCATTTTATGCGCGACATTGGGGACTGTTGGTGGTTGAACATTTGGAGGTGGGTTGAGAGTAGAATTGCCGGCGAACAACGAAGCAAAAAGTTCAGCCTTGCCCAGGGCGGTAGAAACAATTTCATCCCCTGAGACAAGAGGTGGGAACGTGCTTTTGCAGAACTTATTCCCAATAGATTTAGCAAGAGTCCAGAAGGGTTTGCCGCCGTTAGAGCTTAAGAGGACTTTGTTTTTGATGTGGTTATTAAACGAGTTTTTTGCCTCAGAAAGAATGCGGACATAGCGGTTTCTTGCGTCGTTAAATGCTTGACGATTTTCTTGACTATGATTGTGTAGAAGCGTTTTGTGAGCTTTGACCTTTTCAAGTCTGGCCTTGTCACAGGATTTAGAGAACCAGGGCTTTTGAGTGGCTGAAGAGATTTTCTGTGTACGTGGGATAAATAATTCCATGCCAGCTTGGATAATTTCGGTGACGTTTTGTGAGCTATCAGAGGGGTCAAGATGAGAGAAGCAGACAGACGCCCATGAAAATGAGAAAAAGTAATCCCGCATTTCGTCCCACTTTGCGGAGTTGTAGTGCCAAACAATACGTGGGTGTGATGACTGTGTGACCTCGTGTTGCATTGCGCAGGAAGCAGTGACCACGCCGTGGTCTGAGCGACCAAGGGGGGCGGTGACTGATATCTTATAGAATTCAGGTTGTGTAGTAAGAAGGAGATCCAAGGGATTTGAGCTGTGTGTTGGGATACCAGGAAAGTAAGTAGGTTGCTGAACCATATTGGCTAAAGAATTGCTGACTGCAAAGGCCTCCGCTGCTCTCCCTTGTGGATCGGTTTTTGAAGATCCTAGCCATTCCTTATTATGGACATTGAAGTCACCAAGAATAGTGACCTCGGAGGAAGGATATTCAGAAATCAGATTTTTTCAGAAAGGTAGTCAAAGAGCTGGACAAAGTTGTTGTCAGAAGGTGACCGGTAAATGCAACAGATGAATTTAGTTGCAGCCCTGAGAGAAAGTTTTATCCATAGTATGTCTTTTCTTCCAACTTCTAAATTGGGGAGTCTGGTGCAGGGTAGATTGCTACGGACGTATGCGCACACGCCTCCATGCAATCTAAAGGAAGTAAGGAGCTCATACCCCGGGAAATTAAGGTGATTAGTGGCTGTTTTGGCACTGATTTGGGTTTGGGTGAGGAAGACGAGTTGGGGCCTGTTAGCCTGGAGGAAATGGTGGATGGAGTTCAGGTTAGAATTTAGGCCACATATATTCGAAAAGGATATGTTAAGTTATCAGATTTGAAATCTTTTTACCAAAATTCTCTATGACAACGTACTTCCTGCACCCAGACCCACTTAATCGCTTATTTACTGTTACTGCATCCATACTTTTTAAATGATAAAATATTGTAGCTCTCTATGTGAGACTGACATACAAGGCAACCTAAAATTCATTTTTGGAAAAATATTTTAAACAAATGAAATGAGGTAACAATTTAATTCATTTAGGCGGATGTACAATAATATATTGGTCGTCTGTATTTCTTCACTGAAGTCTTAAAAGTTTATGCAATAGGCAATTTGCTTAACACATTTGCGTGTTGATATAATATACCTATGATTAATTTAAAAGAACCCTTGTTTTGGATTTATAAAACCATTTTCAAGCAAACCTAAATCGCCAAACCAACAGATTTTTTCCGATATTTGAAAAAAAAAGGTCCCTAATAGGAGTTATCCATTTGCAATAAGAAAAAAGTGTTGACGCAGCAAGTGCGTTTTAGTAGCGAATTTGTTGTGGTAGCGAGTTGTAATAAAAAAATTGGTAATCACATAGTAAATAAAAGTATTAAAAAACGTTTTCCATTCATTTCAAATCTTAAATCCTTCCCATTCAGCTAGAATCTTCAAAAATCTTGATACATATATAGTGAAGCCTTCAGAAAAGCACACATTTATTCCGATACTTGAGAAAAATTAATAAAAGGCACTTGATTTGCTGATTCGCCATAACAAAAAACTGTGGGCACAGCAAATGCATAATGATGACAAATTTGCAAAAAAAAAGTTCCTGTTGTTAAACAGTAAATATTTTTTTAACTTGTAGGCAGCAAGTTACTTGTGGTAGCGAGTTTTATTTTTTTTAATGGTAGATAGTAAATAAAAGTATAAAAAAAGTCTACATGCAGCAACTGCTTTGTTGCAGAGAGTTATAAAAATATGTCAAATCTTAATAAGCGAGTTTCGCATTCAGTTAGCATTGAATAATCTTGATGCATATATAGTCACGCCTTCACAAAAGCACACATTTATGATATATTTGAAAAAATTAATAAAAGGCGCCTTAATAAAGTTTTTCCATTACCACAAAAAAGTGTGGCCGCAGCAAGTGCGTTATGGCAGCGAATTTTCCTAAAACATACTTAAACTAAAATAGTAAATATATGTCCAAATTATAATTAAAATTTTTAAAAGTTTTTGAGACCATTTCAGTTCCCACCTTATTTGTCTGTCAGTTTATTATTAAGAAGCGAACAATTTAATTTGTTATGAATGAATATTATAAAAATGTGCAGATTGAGAAATGTTATACGTCGGGAGAACTGCACACTGAGTTCATAAAGAATTAAAGTATAACTAAGTATTCCAAAAACAGTAAATGCGCATAAATGCAACCAGCATAAGAAGATAAGTGTACAGTCATGTGCAGAACATTCTGCTACTCATAATAAAAAATCTGGACGCGACAAGTGCGCTATGGAAGTGAGTTCGTATAAAAGTTCTAAAATTTTTGTTATATATATATATATATATATATATATATATATATATATATATATATATATATATATATATATATATATATATATATGTTTGCAGCAAATAAGCATTAAAAAATAATATAGAAGACAGCTTTTTCCTTGTTTATTTTGTTCATTATTTAAAAAGAAAGACAATAAATTTTGAAAAATAAATTTTCCGTCAACAAAGGCATTAAAAAATAATGTAAAACAGCTTTTTTGAAAATATTTGGCAATAAAAGAAACAAATAGAAAGTTTATGAAGATCTGGTTTTTCTTTAAATCAAATTGTTTTAATGAAAAAATTGAATAAAACATATCATTCGATATTTTTAGGACAATAACAGAACTGCCTGTCATTCTCCATAGTTTCTTTGAGTGTGGACATTGTAATTCAGGCTTACAACTATATTTATATCTTCTTCAAAAACAACGATTTATCCATAAGTATATTTATTTATATCTAACTCAACATATTTTTTTTACATAAATACCTTGAATGGCATGAGCACATATTCAATTTCCAATGATTTTTTCTTCATTGCCTATAAAAACATTTAAAAAAAAGAAGTACTTAAGGTTCTGCCCTTAACCATAAATTTTCAAACAATTGTGCAACTATGCATTATAAAATGTGAAAAAGTAGATGCCATCAAAGATAACTTTTATGAAAATAAATGCTTAATAGTATGTGGCTTCATTTTAAATCACATTTTTGTAATTAATATATGGAATAAATCTTATATCATTCGATTTTTTTAAATTAGAAAATGACCTTTTCATTAAGGTGAGTCAGGATTGAGTTTCATACATATTTACATATATAACAATTAACTACGCATAAGTATGTTTATTTGTATCTAATAACTCAACATATTTTTTTACACAAATAACTTTATTATGTAGGCCATTTTAAACATATAAAGAGTGTGTATTGCCCCGCACACATATAAATTGGCATTTTCATTTCAATTTCGCTTATATGTCATGTTTTTCAACTAAATATGAAGCATATATCAATATTAGGCTTCAGCCAGTCGGCCAGACAAATACTCAAAAAAGCTGTATTCTCGGTCGAATCGCCGCTCTATTGTAGTGTCGACTTTACGATCTGTCGGCCGAACGATATGCCACGTATGTTAGTATGTTATTTAAATTTTACTGTGACTTTTGAATTTTGAAAAAATTTTTGCAAATGAGCGCGAACTAGGACCCCTAGAACCCATATCCGGGGTCAGTTTTAATTTATATATATATATATATATATATATATATATATATATATATATATATATATATATATATATATATATATATATATATATATATATATATATGTATGTATCACACCGATAACTCAAAAAATAATGGGCCGATTTTGATAAAATTTGGCATGTACCTTTCTTTTGTCAATGGCTTGGATAGGTTTGTTAGTCAGGAAACTCTGACAAGGTTTTCTGGGAAATTTTTGAGTTTTCATTCGAAAAAAATTCTTATCTCAAAAAATAATAGGCCGATTTTAATAACGTTTGGCATGTACCTTCCCTTTGTAAATGGCTTTGACAAGTTTGTTAGTCAGGAAAATAGGACGTGGTTTTCCGGGAAAATTTTGAGTTTTTATTCGAAAAAAAATTTTATCTCAAAGAATAATGGGCCGATTTTAACAAAATTTGGCATGTACCTTCCCGTTGTAAATGGCTTCGATAAGTTCGTTACTCGAAAAAATCGGACGAGTTTTTCCGGAAAAATTTTGAGTTTTCATTCAAAAAAAAATTTTTTTCTCGAAAAATAAAAATCTATGATAACCAACTTTGTTAGGTAGGTTTACGATATAAAAAGTAAACCATACGCCAAAATTTAGATTTCTATGTTACAAGAAAAAAAAGTTATAATAAAATATTTTGTGCCAGATCATTTCTATGAAAATTCACTACCATAACGCACTTGCTGCGTCCAGGCTTTTTTTTATAATTTCGCTTGTATAATTTTAACTGTCTTTTTTATGCCATTTAGATATTGTTTATTACTTTTTAATTATACTTGTAACTTTGGCGATGCCTATTTTGGGTATTTACAATATTAGTGGAAAAATAAGGGTTATATTTATGTTATTAAGAACCCAAGGCAAAAAGAAAACTAAATAAATATACCTGTTTAATGGCGCTGTAAGTAATCGCCACATTTGATACGTAGGTACCCACTATCAAGGCCACCCCAACTGCACCCATTTGCAAAGAAAACATGAACATATCTGAATCTAGTTTGTCTATCAGTTTTTGTCTGTTAGCGTTAGGTTTGGAAGATTCGCTTACAAAGGATACGATGTTACCAGTACCAGTACCAAATATTTTATATCCAAATGTTTGTGCAAGACCACAACCAAAGGCACAGAATATAGATATCACCACTAATAGTTTATCTGCCCCACTTGCATACTGGAACTAAAACAGAAAATATAATTAAAAATTGGTTAAAAACTAACATTTGAAAATACATTAAACGTTGTCGAATCTCAAAAACATATTTGACAACCTTTAGCAGTGCAAACGTTATATTAAAACTCAATGAATCCAGCTTTTGAACAACTTTTTTTTTACTTTGGTTAACTTATAATAATCATAATCAAAATTTTTGCTCCTGGATACGAAACATATGCATGAGGTAGATTTGCTGAGTATTTTTCTTAAACAAACTTGTAAACATATTTAAAAATAAAATACACGCAATTTTTTTAATAAAATATTTCATGAAGGACAAAGCCTACGTGTCTCTAGGATCATTATTTTCATTGTTATACTACAACATGGATGTTTGCTTGAAAATCTGTTTTTACTGCTATCTACGAAACCACTAAAGAAAGAAATATGCAAAAAATAAATGTATATTTATACATGTTTTTCGAGGGATATACTATATATATATATATATATATATATATATATATATATATATATATATATATATATGTATATATATATATATATATATATATATATATATATATATATATGTATATATATATATATATATATATATATATATATATATATATATATATATATATATATATATATATATATATACCCTTTTTGAGTACTGGAACCGCCCTTTTTTGGGTTAAATTTTGACTCACTTTACCCGTTTAAATTTGCGATTTGTGCCTTTTCGACTATTGCTATGTAACATGAATTAGGTAAAAATGTAAAAGAAATGATATTTTCATTATAATATAAATTTAACAAAAGAAAAAACACATCTGTTTAAAAAAACTGTGTTTTATGACATTTAAGCCTAAGTTAGGTAAAGGATAGTCTGAGAAACATGTAACAGACAAAAATTAAACGCAAACTATTTCTATCGGTCTTACTGATGTGATCATAAGAAAAAACTATCTATCTTAAATTCTAACAGTATTATGGATTCTTTTTAAAAATATTTCAACAACACACCACAAGTGCTTGCAGCCTAAATACTATCGTACCATGGCTGTCGTCAAGGAGGAAAGAGGCAACTTGTTAATTCTGGACTTGAAGGTTTGGAGGATCCGAGGAAAAGGAAAAACATGTGCCGGCAAGGAATTCCACATCTTTGAAGTCCTCGGGGCGAAAGCGCGGGCATAACAAGATGTTCTATGTCTGGTCACCTGGACAGTAAAAAGGTGCATATGCTCTGTTCCCTTGGTAGATCTGTTGGGGGATCTTTTCTGAACATAGTCCAGGAAGCGAGTGTAGAAGCAGCAGCGGCACCCCAGATGTGGGAGCAGTATTCGAGGTTTGGCCTTATTTGTGAAGTATATAAGGTATAGAGATTAGCTGGTGAAAAGTATTTGCGATCCCGTAAGAGTAAACCTAGTTTCTTAGCAGCCGCTTCTGCAATTGATGTGACATGTTGGTGCTAATTTAAATTTCGATCCACAGAAATCCCAATAAGTGAAAATGACTCATTACTTTGAATAACTTGGTTGTTCATTGTGATGGTTCTAGGGCTGGTGTATCACTTATGAGATAGAAAGCAAGACTGAGATTTGGTGGAGTTGAATTTTACAAGATTTCTACTTCCCCAGTCTAATATTTTTTAGAGATCCACAGAGACAGAACGCTTCATGAGTCTGCGATCCTCATCTATTTGGGCTAAAGAGACAGGCTTAGAATATTGTATATTTGAGTGGATGGTGCTGTCGTCCGCGTAACTGTGAACTGGGTTGGATGTGCTAGAGAAGAGGTTATTGATGTGGAGAAGAAAAAAAGTAGGGACTAAAGCTGAACTTTGAGGAATTCCTGCATTAATTGGATAGTTTAGAGGTATGGCCATCCACGACAACAAAACTGCTCCGGTCGGAGAGGAAATTTGCTGTTCAGGTACAGAGTTTTGATGGTAGGCCATATGCCGGAAGTTTAATAAGCAGCGCTGCGTGCCAAACCTGGTCGAATGCTTTGGATATGTCTAGAGCGACAATCTGGAATTCACCCTGTAGTTCCATAGACATGTTCCAAGAATGGGCGACAAAGGAAAGAAGGTCGGCAGTTGATATGCGCTGATTGAATCCATACTGCCTGTCGTGTATACTTACTTATCTTGTGCTTATATATGTAATATAAAAATGAAGAGGGAGTGAGATAGAAAGTGAATTTATTTACTCTAGTGCTGTATTCGATATTATCCGGAAAAGACATTATAGGTGACAATGTGGAATGTAATTTCGGTAAATTTACAGTTTACTGCAAGGAGGGTTTTTAGATTTATTCTTCAGAAGTATGCTGAGAACCCCCCTTTGTATGCACAAGCCACAAGGAAAATTTGATGCAAACAACCCCTAAGAAACTTAAGAGGCCAAGAATTAATGGGGTTGCTGGGCGGGGAAGAAACCTGAGCGGAAAATTTTAAAAAAACATTTAGTCGGACTTTGATAATATGCATTTTTCACATTTTGCAGCAAGACTTCCTTTAAATTCTGTCTGCTCCAAACAATTCGCCAAGGTCCAGTAAATTTCTTGGAGGCTGCTCCCAAGTAATTTTTCTTGTGCTCTATGCTTTGTAGGTAGTTTTATGAATGTACAAGGGGATGGAGACCCCTCCCCCGTGTTTATAGGTGAGGGGCAGAATCCCTCTTTGTCCTGGGAGTTCTTATTCCCCTTTTGCATGCATGCAATCACCCTCAATGCATGAAGCACAGAAATATTTTTATGTTCGGCTTTCTAGTTTATTTATTGTTGAGTATATTTCCTGTTTATTAACTGTTTTGTTGAGTTTTGTATCCAAATTACTGTAAAATATTTATGTCAAAGGTCATGTTTTTGCTTGCACTTCTTTACCTAATTTTTTTCCCGTTCCTAATTAAATAAAGTAACGTTTTATAACTTCTAAATCACTATTATATATTATTCTTATAAAAATTCACTACAATAACGCACTTGCTACGTCCAGAAAATTTTAATTTATAGGGCTCCAGACATAAACTGTTTGTTTATTTGTACTATAGGCTGTTACAGTTATGTTCTTATTAGCGAATTTTTATTTTAAAAAAATCACTAATAGAGAGGTATCGGTAGTGAGACTTTGCAAAAATTTTTTCAAATGAGCGCGAATTAGGACCCCTAGAACCCATATCCGGGGCCAGTTTCAATATTTATATGTTTATATATATATATATATATATATATATATATATATATATATATATATATATATATATATATATATATATATGTATCCGTCTGATAATTCAAAAAATAATTAACCGATTTCAATGAAACACGGCAAGTGCTTTTCTTTTATAAATGGCTTGGATGAGTTTGTTATCCAGGAAAATCGGACAAGGTTTTCCGAAAAAAATTTGAGTTTTCTTTCAAAAAAAAAAATTTTTTCTCCGAAAATAACAAAGCTGTTTTAACGAAATTCACTGTATATGTTTCCCTGGGAGAGATCTTACTACGTACCAAAATTTAACTTTCTAAGTTTATAGAAAATTGAGTTATTCAAATTTAATTCTTTTTTCGAAAAAAATTTTTTCTCCGAAAATTACAAAGCTTTTTAATGAAATTTGGTGGATATATTGCCCTAGAAAACACCTTATGACGTACCAAAATTAAACTTTCTAAGTTTATACAAAATTGGGTTATTCAAATTTGAAGCATTTAATAAAAATTCACTCCCATAACGCGTCCCGAGATTTTTTTATATAGAGAGATGTCACTTTTCTTATTCTTGCGTATGAGCCGATAGGCTTCCAGCCTCGGCTCTTCTCTTTTTGAATAAATAAATAAGTAAATAAATAAATAGATAATTAAATAAATAGAGATACTTGTGATACTAGAGAAGGAGTCTCCACATCTGTTTTCAATTAATTAATTAATCCATAAAATTATACATTCTATCTAACAAATCAGCTATGCTTGTGGTTGCATATTGACACAATTTCGTTAGACAGCCTAAACTCCCCCTATCAAGAATACTTTAGTGAATGTAGGTTTTCTATTTTTTTTTTGATCCTGCTTTGCAAAACATATTACACATAATAAATATTTGATTCCCAAACGTCACTCAGTCTGGGATAGACGTAGTTAAAACACTCAATGAAAGGCTTCTCTCGCGACAACAAAATTTATTAAATTTCCCAAAATGTAATAAACTTTGTTGTGTCTGAAGAGAAGCCGTTCATAGAATGTTTTAAACAATAAATATTTGTTTTGATGATAATAAACGTATCTTAATCAAATATCTAAAAAAAAAAAAAATAATAATAATAATATTTAAATTACTTACCAGCTTAAAATATGATACTTTGTCATATACTTCCTTTGATTCTTTGACTACCGCTGTCCTGTAATAAAAATATTGTTAATATACTAATTTTTAAACTCTAATAAGATATTCAAGTGTTTTTGAAAATTGTCACAACCAAGAAATTTCAAGAAAATCGTTACAAATTGCTATAAGAGACCCACGTACCCTAATAAGAGATTTTGCTTCAAGAATACCGTCTGGTATTGTCACAAATAATAGGATATCAAAAGTATCAAATTTTACTATTAGTGATTAACTTCTGTCACCATTAGTTCTGTAGAAGAGAGTAGAGAGCTCTAATTAGAAATCTATTTTTTAACTAGATGTGTAATTTTTTCGCTATCGTCACTCATAATTACTTTGTACTTTAAACATTGTCTGCGTTTACAATCTTAGCAAGATTGCACAAATTAAATTGGGATTTGCATTATGTAATATTCTTTATCGTCTCATGCCCTGCCCCACTCCTGACTGACCGCTGATGTTACTGGAATAATTCAGAAGTGTGATATCCCTCGAATTATCGTCAAAGAAGTCTGACACCTTTAGTATCCAAGATTATGGAGTCCATCATTTGCAGGAGCATGCAGAAGTTTCTTCTCAATAAATACATCCTCCCGAAAAGCCAACATATTTTCACGCCCGGCCGTTCGACACTCACAAACTTATAGACCTGTGTTAGCTATCGGTCAAGACTGGTGGACAGCAGAAAATCTGTCGACGTTGTTTACCTAGACTTCTCCGAAGAATTTGACCGAGTACCTTTGAGGCGGCTTCGTGCAAAGCTGTTATCTTGCGAAATTGGTGGAGATCTGCGTTTGTGGAATAGAGCTTTCCTGAGCCCCCGAACTTTTTGTGTACGCGTGAATGGTACATACTCCGCACCCCGACCTGTGATAAGTAGTGGTCCCCAGGGCTCAGTCCTTGGTCACTAGCTGTTCCTACTATACACCAGCGATCTACCACTGATTATCAGATCTGAATGTGCTGCTTTCGCCCACGACATAAAGTTGCACGACGATCTACTCCTGTATCATGGTGAGCTCCAGAACGACCAAGATTTGGTTAGAGAATTTGTGTAAGTCATGGTTAAGTTCCCTCAACGCCTTCAAGTGTTCAGTGTTGTACATTGGCAAAAACAACCACATAATTCCATATCACATTGATGGAACCCAGCTTGCGACAGTTAACCAACAGACCGATCTGGGAGTCATGGTGACTGAGGACTTGGCCGGGTCTGCAAATATGTCTTGTATCTCTCCCAAGGCAAATTGTATTTTGTATAGGATCCATAATTCTTTTCACCATATTAATCCTCAGTCTGCTAAACTTGTATACACTACCTACATTAGACGTCTAATGGAGTATTACAGACCAAGCAAGAGACCGTGGCCGACTAGAGTACAGCGAGAAGAAAGCCGACTAGCGTATGGCATTCTTAGCCCTAGCTACGAGGTTAGGTTACAAATCTTGGGTATGAAATCATCTGCTGAGAGATGTAAACGAGGTGACCTGATTTTTGCGTATAGTATCTTACATGGTTTTACAGGAATATCGCTGGACACCCTGTTTACTCGGAATTCTGATGGTCGTCTTCGTAGGCACGAAAACAAACTTTTCAGAAAGACGTTTAGCGATCGTTCTTGGTAGAATTTTTGTCCATATCGATTGTTTGGCAATTGGAACAGTACGCATAATCCAGTGGCGAGCACATCATCTTTGATTACGCTTAAAAGTCCATACGAATTAAGTTGACTATTCTCTAAGTTTTGTTTGATTTTATTTTGTATATTTTCTGACATGTGCTGTGTTGTGTTTGTGAGGACCTAGCCATTGTAAACACGGACTCCGTAGGATTCATCCTCTATTCGCATCTGCATGTAATAATAATAATAATAAAATTATGATCTTTACAAATACTCTCTGGCGTTTTTCAAGAATTTAATACCAAATTCAATAAAAAGCAGATATGACTCATCTATTTGCAATATTAACAAGGTTAGGTAATGAAGTCATAATTCTAGTTTGAGTGCTCTTTACTTATTTTTTTTTTCAGGTCAGCGAACCCCACTTGAAAAAATTACTAAGATTTAGCTGACATAAATTGAAAAAAGCATATTAGTGAATTTTTATTTAAAAAAAAAACACTAATAGAGAGGTATCGATCCGATAACTTAAAAATAATTAACCTATTTCGATGAAACTCGGCAGCTGCCTATATTTTATTAATGGCTTGGATGAGTTCGTTAGCCAGGAAAATCGAACAGGGTTTTCCGGAAAAATTTTGAGTTTTATTTCTAAAAAAAAATTTTTCTCCGAAAATTACAAAGCTGTTTCAATGAAATTTACTAGATATGTTGCCTTAGAAGAGATCTTACTACCTACCAAAATTTTCTAAGTTTATAGAAAATTGAGTTATTCAAATTTTGAGTTTTCTTTCGGAAAAAAAAAAATTCCCCGAATATTACAAAGATATTTTAATGAAAATTGGTGTATGTCTTTCCCTAGAAAATACGTTACTACACACCAAAATTAAACTTTATAAGTTTATAGAAAATTGAGTTATTCAAGTTTGAAGCATTTAATAAAAATTCACTACCATAACGCACTTGCTGCGTCCCGAACTTTTTAGCGTATTTAAAAAAGAAATTCGCTAATGAGGGGATCTGTGTTTATATATATATATATATATATATATATATATATATATATATATATATATATATATATATATATATATATATATATATATATATATATATATATATATATATATATATATATATATACAGGGTCGCTGATAAGTCTGGAAACGGTCTATTATCCGGGAAAATATACAAGGTGTCGAAAAAAGTTTTATACAAAAGTTTTTGGGTTCTTCAATGTCTACTAGGCGGTGATAATTTTATTTATACAGGGTTGGTCATACAGGCGTGGCACACCAATATTAATTTTTTTTTAATGGAACACCCTATATATTATTCGATATTTCAATCCTTCTCTTAATTTTGAGCAACATTTATCAGAAGCATGATGTACATAAACTCAATCGTTTCCGGGTAAAAAAATAAATAAAAATAAACGCTATTGTTTTTAAAATCTATTGGATGAAGAACAAAAATAAATGAAAAGTAGAATATCTCTTGAAAACAATCTGTGAGTGTGAAAAGAACCGGTTGCGATGTTTTTAACATTGTTTGAAATCCTATTTTATAAGATGTTCAAAGTGTTCTCCATTGTCCTCCTGACAATAATGAATTCGCTTAACAAAACATTGCACTGCATTTACAAGAGCGTTTTGAGGAATGTTATTAATTTCATGCACAATCCTTGCTTGCAACTCTTCAATATTCTGCGGTCTATTTTGGTAAATTAAATTTTTTACATGACCCCACAAAAAAAAGTCAAGCGGCGTCATGTCGGGAGACCTAGCTGGCCATTCAATAGTTCCTCTGCGCCCTATCCATCTGCCAGGAAAGGTTTGATTCAGATATTCCCGTACCTCAATTCCAAAATGAGGGGGTGCCCCATCCTGCTGAAACCATATTTCTTCCGCTGGTAGATTTGGGTCGTTATTGTTCGGAAATAATCGACTAACTTCTGGAACAATTGATTCTTGCAAAAGTGTCAAATATCGAGCAGAGTTCAAATTACCGTGTATAAAATAAGGTCCTATGATATGTCCACCAATAATAGCACACCAAACATTTACTTTTTGCGGTCTTTGGGTGTGAATTTGTTCCATCCAATGTGGGTTTTCGTCTGACCAGTACCTACAGTTGTGTCGGTTGACTTGTCCATTCAAACAAAATGTAGATTCGTCGGAAAACAAAATGTGGTTGGCAAAGTTAAAATTTTGGCGTAACTTCTCCATAATAAGTTCACAGAACTCGATTCTGCGATCAAAATCGTCTTCACTCAGTTCTTGCAATAAATGAATTTTATATGGACGGAACTTTTCCCGCTTCGTAATCTTTTGAATTGAATATCGACTCATATTGTGATTTAAAGCCAATTGCTGTGCCGAAGTTTTCGGATTTTCCACCACATCCAATATTACATTCAAAGAATTTTCTTCATTTGTAACGGTTACTGGCCTTCCAGTTCTAGGTTTATCCTTGATACCGCCAGTTTCGTGAAAACGATGCAAAGTTTTCGAAACTGTGGATTTGGAGATCGATTCCCGCTCAGGATGCAACTCATTGAACATAATCACCACTTGAGCAAAACTTCGTGTTCTATCACCGTACCCTATCATCATTAAAATTTCGATACGTTCGGTTTCACTTAAACTTGCCATTTTGCACAAAAACTGTTGACACTAAATTACTAATGTTTCAAAACTGTTGACACTGAATGAATGTTTGACATTCGTTGTCCTGGAAACATTTTAAAACAAAAGAATAATACTGCGTTTCTTATGGGCATCTTATCTTATCTTGGGATTCCAAACAATGTTAAAAACATCGCAACCGGTTCTTTTCACACTCACAGATTGTTTTCAAGAGATATTCTACTTTTCATTTATTTTTGTTCTTCATCCAATAGATTTTAAAAACAGTAGCGTTTATTTTTATTTATTTTTTTACCCGGAAACGATTGAGTTTAGGTACATTATGCTTCTCATAAATGTTGCTCAAAATTAAGAGAAGGATTGAAATATCGAATAATATATAGGGTGTTCCATTAAAAAAAAATTAATATTGGTGTGCCACGCCTGTATGACCAACCCTGTATAAATAAAATTATCACCGCCTAGTAGACATTGAAGAACCCAAAAACTTTTGTATAAAACTTTTTTCGACACCTTGTATATTTTCCCGGATAATCGACCGTTTCCAGACTTATCAGCGACCCTGTATATATATATATATATATATATATATATATATATATATATATATATATATATATATATATATATATATATATATATATATATATATATATATATGTAAGTATTCGCTCCCTTTTGAGGACGTATAAATTTGTACCATATAAATTTATACCGTATAAATTTATACTAATGAAAATCGTATAATAGGCTTTTTGAAGTCTTCAAAATAAATTCATAGAGATACAAAGTTTTTTTATTATTAAGGTGCTCATTAATAACAAGTATAATAAGCATAACTTTTAAAAGAGGTTAAAAGTTAAAATGAGATGTGACGTTTACAAAACAATTAGGTAGAAGTACGCAAATTTATTGCAACGACTTTTTGTAAAGAAAAATCATATAAAGTAAAAATAAATGTTGAAAAACTGTAATAAGAACATAAGTACTTAGACACACTCTTGGAGAAGTCATTGGCTTATCTAAAATAAACAGTTTTTATAAAATTAAGCTTATCTCCTAGAACAATTTTGAAGCATTCAAATGTCATGAAACTCATTACAATATATTTTATCTGATCAAAGGTCAATATAACAAATTTTATTAATTACACACATGTGTTAGCATGTAGCCACAATTTAAAAGGGTATAACGTTTAGTCTCTGGATGATCTAAAATAAAAAGTTTTTATAAACTTTAACTTGTCTCATATAAGCAGAAATAAGTATAAATTATTGTTGCTTAAAAGCATTGAAACATAACCTTGAATTGCAAGGGAACCCGAATGAATGGCAGTTGAGACAAATCTTCAAGAGAAAAAGATGGGGCATAAAAGGAATTGTTGTCTCTTTCTTACTCATTAACCTTACGGCAATATTTAATAGTACTCATTACAAATGTGCCTAATCTCTGTGTGTGTGCGGCCGAGATAATCACCCCTATTTTTGTCGATCTTACTGATGCTAAATGTGGTTCAGAATTAAGACAATCGGTATTTAAAGCACAGACGGGTCCCTTTCAGTTCAATGTTACATTTCAATTCATCAATTGTTGTTGCCCTTCATTTATTCTTTAAATCCATACATTCTGATTTGCTTTAAAAAAAGCCAAGAGAACGTCGAGTAAGCATACTCCAAATCTCTGAACGTTCTTGCCTTTTGCTCCCGACCAATCCTACCAATTTTTGTCACCAACTTTTGTTAAGTGTCACCCCAAGACTTCTGTAGCTCTCGCAAAGAAGCTAGTAGAAAAACTGTTGATTATTCAGATAAGTACAGCAATGTGATATTAAGTACCTCTGGTGAGCGCTAATAAGTAGGTACAGTGATGAAACGCAATCCACCACGTCCGAGTAAAAATACTGACGGTCGTTTCGCTAATAAAGTTGGTTTTATCAAATGATGAAATAGACTAGAGAAATGTAACAATTCTTTACAGATACCTGTCAACATTTGTCCACAAAAACAGAGAATAAACGTATCTATATTTATTACAATTTCTTAGAGGTGTGTTGCCTTCTAAGAACTATATTAATGAACTAACATAAAAGATGATTGCGACAAAGAACAACACCCAGTAAATCAATTAGAATACTTTTTTGGGTTTTATGTTAGTTAAAATAAATTTTAAAACAGCCAGATATATTAAACAGTTTAATGCTTGGTGGGTATTTTAGTTGGTAATGTTCTCTAGATATATATAACCTGGTAGGAGTTTCCTTTATTTTTTAATAAAAAGCTTGAAACTAAATAAAATCGTAAGAGCTGCGGTCACCCAATGGTAAGAAGGTGTGCCTTTTTTTATCAATAAAAAATGATTATAAAGGTGTGCCTCTGAACCGAGGGGTATTGGGTTCGAATCCCAGGATTCCCATATTTAGTGCATACTGTAAATTTAACATCAACCGACGTTGTGGCATTGTATTTGAGCAAGTTGAAGGTCTGCACGTCCCGCCTTTCAAAGGGGGTTGATCCCATGTCCATGCACGTTAAAGATCCCTATCTTTCTTACGGAAAGCAGGGGTTCGGCAAAATTTCCAGGATTGTGAGGTGACACTGCTCACTGGCGTCGGTGATTTGCCTTAGTCGCGTAAATAGGGCAAAGTTTTAAAAAAATCGTTTAAATAAAATGAGTGCGTGAAGTGAAACGCTTATGCGATTGCGTCGTTCTAGCGCGAACGAGTCAACAAGACGGGGCGTAAAGGATTCATTCAAAGTTAGAGCAGCATCATATTATGCTGTGGTTAGATTTAGAGCAGCGAACAGACTAGTGGTGTGCTCACCCCCCCCCCCCCTCTCTCTCTCTCTGCTACGTAATCAGGGTTTCTGTTTTTCAATAGTCTGCCAAGCTAGATATATTATTGTAAATATGATTCTAATTGTAAATACCTTGTGATTAAGTGAACTAATACGTTGTTTTGGCTAAGTTTATTTATTTTTATTAAATCTTCAACGTCACCACGACAGAGTTAAGAAAACATTCACAAGAAAGATTATAATTTAATGTTTTTTTTTAGAGTAATAGCTATTTTATATGCCGTGTGAATAAACCAATAAAGGCTAACTTAACACTGTTAAAACTTATTTCCAACGCCCTTTTAACTCGAAATTTGGCCAATCAATAATTGTACGAGAAACCGTTTTATAAAAAAGGCCGCCATTTTAAAATTAGTAAATTTAACGGAAAATTCCAAAAATTTTATATTGCTTGAGTTTAGCGAAGAAATGAACCAAGATCATAAATCTGAAAAATTTAACTATACTTAAATGTAATTGCTTCCACATCGTCACAGCGTGTGGAAGTATCGCATCGGCGACAAAAATGTCAAAAAATTTGTTTCGCTTAAAGGCCGTAAAAAGGGCCAAAACATATAGAAAACATCATTTGGGAACAAATTTTTTTTTGTCTGTCGGTTTGTGTGTCTGTCTGTAGCCAAGATAACTTTAGAACGAATTGAGATATCGTCTTCCAATTTGGTATAGACTTAGCTCTCGACAAATTAACGGTTCGGATTGTTTTTGGGTAAATTCGCATTAGAGGGTGGGGGTTAATTGGGGGTGATTTGGTGAAAATTGAAATTTTTTCGTCAATACTCGAGTAATATAACGTTTTAGGGTTTATTTATTAGTAAACTTTTAATTTCATCACACATCTGGTATTCTGTGCTAAAATTAAATAAGGGGTTGAATGTGTGGGAGTGGAATATTGTTCAGAAAAATTTAGATTTTTTTCTGTTGGTAAAACGGCGTAAAAAAGTTTCAAAACACAGAAAAGACGGGTCGGATTGTTTTTGTGTAAAATCGCTTTAGGGGGTAGGGGATGAATTGGGGAGATTTGGTGAAAATTGAAATTTTGTCGTCAAAACTCAAGTAATATAACGTTTTAGGATTTATTTATTAGAAAACTTTTAATTTCATCAAACATCTGGTATTCTGTGCCAAAATTATATTAGGGGTTGAATGTGTCGGGGGTGGAATATTGTTGACAAAAATTACGAAATGTTGTTTTGTTAAAACGGCGTAAAGGTCTCAAAACACATAGAAAACTTGATTCTGGAACGACATTTTTTTGTCTGTCGGTCGGTCGGTCTGTCGGCATGTACCACTGTCTGTTAATAGGTGCAATAATTTTCGAACAAATTCAGATATCATCTTAAGATATGTTATACAGTTAGCATCCGACAAGGGAACGCTTCGAATTGTTTTTCGGTAAGATTGCTTCAGGGGGTAGGGGATAAATAAGGAGTGATTTGGTGATAATTGACATTTTTTTTAAATAAAACTCAAGTGATATAAGGTTTCGAAAGTTTATGGGTACGGAATACAAATATTTTCTTTGCTGGCAAGTCATGAGCCCCAAATTCATTCCATGAGAATGTTTTTCTGATGTGAATAAATTATCGCAGCTATGTGGAAGTTATAAAACTATTTGCAACACGATTTTACTTCCACACCGCCACAATGTGTGGAAGTATCGCACCGGGGACAAAAATTTAAAATTTTTTTTTTGCTCAAACGTCGTAAAAAGTATCAAAACATATATAAAACATGATTTGGAAACAATTTTTTTTGTATGTCGGTATGTATGTCTGTCTGTAACCAGGATGACTTTGGAACGAATTGAGATATCGTCTTCAAATTAAGTATACACAATTACTCGACAAACCAACAGTTCGGATTGTTTTTGGGTAAAATCGCTTTAGTGGATAGGGGATGAATGGGGATGATTTGGTGAAAACTGATATTTTTTCGTTAAAACTCGAGTAATATAACGTTTTAGGGTTTATTTATTAGAATTTATTTATTATAATGTTAATCTCATCAAACATCTGGTATTCTGTGCTGAAATTAAATGTGGGGGTGGAATATTGTTGACAAAAATTTAGATTTTTTTTTTGCTAAACCGCGTAAAAAGTCTCAAAACACATAGAAACTTGATTCTAGAAGGAACATTTTTTTGTCTGTCGGTCGGTTGGTCTGTCGGTATGTACGTCTGTCTGTTGATAAGCGTAATAGCTTTCGAACGAATTGAGATATCATTTTCAAATTTGGTATCCTGTTAGCACCGGACAAAGCAACGCTTCGAATTGTTTTTGGGTAAGACCTCTTCAGGGGGTAGGGGACAAGTAAGGGGCAATTGGATGAAAATTAACATTTTTTCAATAAAACTCGCGTAACATAACGTTTCAAAAGTTTATGGGTACATAAATACAAATATTTGCTTTGTGGTTAAGTCATGGACCCTATATTCATTCCATGAGAATAAATTATCACAGCTATGTGGAATTTATGATTGAATTTGCAGCACAATTTATCTTTAGATTTAGAGCCTCGGTGGTTTAGTGGTAAGGACGTGTACCTCTGAACCAAGGGGTACCGGGTTCGGTTCCCAGGGTTACCCTTTCACTTTTGCAGTACGTACTGTACAATTAACATCAACCGAGGTTGTGGCATTATATTTGAGCAAGTTGAACGTCTTCACCTTCCGCCCGTCGGAGGGGGCGTAAATAGCTGTCGGTCCAGTGTCCATGCGATGTTGGGCACTTTAAAGATCCATACTCTCCTTACAGAAAAGCAGGGGTTCAACAACATTTCCGGGATAGTGGGGTGAAAATGCTCCCTGGCGCCAGTGATTGGCCATAGTTGCGGAAATAGACCGACGCTAAAAGAAAAAAAAAAGAAAAGAAAACTGACTTCATTAAGGAGAACTCAAAAACTACTGCTCAGATCTTGATCAAATTTATACGGGACTACATGAGAAGCACCATTTTTCAAATAAAAAAAGAATCATCAAAATTGGTTCACCTAGAAAAAAAGTTATGAGGTAACACACATAAAAAAATACAGTCGAATTGAGAACCTCCTCCTTTTTTTGAAGTCTGTTAGAAATAATATCTTCAGATTTGATCGAATCATAAGGGCAGAATTTCTCTTTTATTAAAAGCAGCCACCACGTAGAAATGATCGAGTGGGCTTAGACAAAAATCACAAGAGATGCTATATTTCAAGACTTCCTATAAACACTTTTTTCAACTCACAAAAAAGAGATTTTTATTTTAAAAAACAAAGCATTTACCGCTATCCCGATCTGGCTCGTTTTCTAATCACCTTATTTTACGCTTGTTTCAATACTAGCATACAACAACAAAAAAAAGGCTTTGGTCAGTTATCGTGTTTACAAAATTGATTACACACTCAACATACATGCGCACTTTCATGCTACATCGAAATCACACCCATACTAAGCGATACCTTGAAGCACAATCCAATCATCTTCTGAGCCGAGCGTGTATAAACTTTTACAGTATAAATTTATACGGTATAAATTTATACCGTAGGAAATTATAATAATAAAATAGTCTCTCATAGAGATACAAAGTTTCTCTATTATTATTATTAATAGACAGCTAATTATAACAAGCATAAGCGTTTGAAAGAAGTTTCAGTAAAATATATTTTTACAAAAAAGATAAGCGGCAAATGACAATTTATTGCAACAGTTTTTTGTGTGAAAATAAGTCATATAAAGTGAAAATAATAAATGGGGGTTACATTCAACGTTGCCGAATGGTGCTTATCTACTTGAGTTTCTAAGCAATATTACTAATTTACTAAAATCAAGTCTCACTTCAGTTTTTTTTTTCTTGTGGGTGTGTTCATTTATCTATTTTTTAATAAATGGGCGTCACATTAAAAATCGTACGTTAATCAAACTTTCACAGGACAGGTTAGAGTTGACTTTTTTTAAGCAAAACCTATCCTTCATTGCGCTTACGCCTTAATAACGAAGATCTTTTTCCAAAAGTTTTAAAAATGTATTGAACAAAAAAGATCTTGGAGTAATTTAATGTCATTGTTTTTTTGCCAATATATATCTCGAAACATAAGGATATAATCGTATGTGCCAAAAAGGAAGTTATTGTATCAGGACCTTTGAAATGTATGATGTTTAGAAAATCAGTATATAGTTACGCTGGCCACCATTTTATAATACTTGACTAGAGTAAAGAATGATTGAAGGCTAAGCATTTGATACTTTGAAGTAGATTTCTAAAATATTTTTATCTTGAGAATTGGTCAATCAACAATTAGGTATGAGGAAAAACGTTTCCAAAACCAAAGGCCAACATGTGACTGGTTTTTTAAAAATAATTTGGCTTAGTGAATAACGGAGACACCAAAACTTTGACATTTCTGAAGCCAACCAAGTGCTTTTCGTCTTTAGATTTGATTAGAATATCGAGGGTAAGATATTTATGTAAAAAAAAGTGGACGCCAGTTTGAAACGAGTAGCTTTGTCAAAAATCACGAGAAGTAAAATAAAACAAACAAAAATCTTGCACACTACGTGGCTGGTTTTCTAATAACTTTATTTTACATTTGCAAAAATTGTATACAACAAAAACGCAGTTATTAGCTCAAAGCTCTCAAAAGCTATTGTGTTTACAATATTGTTCCACGCACACGCACGCGCAAAAATAGATACGAAGGTGGGTATATTGCCATAAACAATAAACAGTGGGCGCCAGTAGCTGCCAGCAGCTGCATTGTTATGTCATTTGTCAACATTATTTGACAGAACAATGAGTGTACTGGGATAACCCAAATCACCATAACACACATTTTTAAAGTCTTGACGATCGTTTCCCTTACAAAGATAGCGTCATCAGAGGATGAAAAATTCTAACTACTTACTACTAAACATCACCTTTTATACTGAGTTTTAGGTTAAAAACGACACCGCGAGCGAGATTAAATCGCAGACAAATTTTCTGTGTATTCTGCTTTAATTGCCGGACGAGGCCTTTGAACCTCCTTTGTCACTCTACCTGACAGGTTTTGGAATGTTTATCTGCATCAAAGGCAGAGCGCAAACAGAGGACTGCAACCCAGTGGCGGGGCTCTATTTAAGGAACTTTTGTTTTTTATTGCCCTAGAAATATAATTACATTCGAACGCATCTAGCTTCGCTGTGTATCTAACATTTTTGCACTTAACATAAGTTTCAGATTTCCTTTATCAATGGGGTGGTTACTATCCCAAATATGTTGTGCCACGCATGACTTGTCTACATTACCGTATCTGAGCTGTGCCAGATATTCACGAAATCTAGTTTCAATGTGTCTCCTAGTCTGCCCAACGTATTTAATATTACAATCTTTACAACCTATCTTATAGATACTCGACATAACAAATTTCTTAAGTTATTTTTTCTCGCAAAAGTCTGTCGCAAATCGGCTTTCTTAAAAATGCTCTCGAGACGCCTTGTGATACGCGGTTCAAAAGGTAGGCAAACATTTTTTTTCTCTATTTTATCTTTCCTAAATGTTGTGCATTCCGCTAACATTTTCTTTGTACTGTGTCTATTAATTAATTTTTCCGCTAATCAATCCGAATGTCCGTTATATTTAGCCAGGTTTTTGATGTACTCTTATTCTATACTATATCTAATTTTACTTAAGGGAAAATTTATCATCATCCTCTATTCATTTACATCGAATTATATCAAAACCTCGCCTTTCACCAATTTAACATCTTTAATTTTAGTAGTGAAGTCGAGTCAATTTGACACTCAATAACTTTTTTTGGTTAACAGGTAAGCTTTTAAACTCATTTGACAGCCACTTCGCTATACACAACATATTTAGGATAATAACCACCACATTGATAAAGAAAATCTGAAACTTATCAAAAATGTCAGACAACCAGCGAAGCTAGATGCGTAGGAAAGTACTTATATTTCTAGTACATTAAAAAACAAAAGTTCCTTAAATCGAGCCCTGCCACTGGTTTGCAGTCCTCTGTTTGCGCTCTGTCTTTGATGCAGATAAACATTTCGAAACCTGTCAGGTGCAGTGGTAAAGGAGGTTCAAAGACCTCGTCCGACATTAAAAGCACCATACACAGAAACTTTGTTACTGAAACGATCGTCAGGTCTTTAAAAATATGTGTTGTGGTGATTTGGGTTCTCCAAGTGTACTTACCAGTGTTTAACCTAGGTTCCAATCTTCACTTAGAGATCAATGAGGCTGCTGGCAGGCGCCTGGCGAAAACGCCTATTACTGAAAATGGATTGCTTCTAGATGTTACCGGACGGTCAAGGTTATGCCTCTAAATGACCTTCGAAATACGGTGTTTTTTTAAACCGTACTTTAAACCAGTAGAGATGTTTTCTAGTTTTTTTAATCAAAGGAACGCAATAAATTTACTAAAAATAAACACACACATACATATCCGATTTTTGCAATCAAAACTTGATTTTTGTGCAATTTTTTTTTCTATAGAGCATGAAAACAAATTCTACGGTTGGAACTGGAAAGCAATCAGATCTAGTTTTAAACTTGCCGATCCTGAACTGAGTGGGATTGGCGAATATCTTTGGTTAGCCGTAGAGAATGGGCGAGTTTTATTAAGATTTACTAACTCTATAAAACATATAGTGCTAGAATAATTGTTTATATTATATATATGTAGGTACTTAATCATTGCATTAACATATTTCACCAAATTAGCTGTATAGATACCACAGGGGTGTTAAATGCGTTGAGGAAGGCTGACTTACATATATTTGTTTTATTTAGAGAAACCTCTATGATGTGACAACAAAATTATTTAATATAAGTATATACGTAGAGATCTCTACTCTGGCTCCACATCCCACACAATTCTTCTAAGGTATGCTTGTTAGTAACTTTTTTAGCTTTCTCATCAACCGCTTTCCCCAGTGCGGCATCTTCAGGTTCGAGAAAATTAAAGTCAGTTATATTCGACCGTGACAACTATCAACAGTTTTAATTTATATTATTGTGTATTTTCAAGACCTAAAATAAAGTTATTAGAAAACCATGCAACCAGATCCGAATAGTGCTAGATGCTTTTTTGTTTTTTCAAATTAAAAACAAATCGCTTTGTTATTAGTTACCATATTTCTTTTTGTGAATCAAATTACTTGTGTTATTATTTATTTATCATTTATTATATTTATAATTTAAAGAAAAAAAATATTTTCAAGTTGACATGGAAAACCTTAATTTTATAGTCTCTATTCGTTTTTCGCTAAACCCTAGCTGGTCAAAATGACAGCCTGCAACGTATTCGTAAGTAGAACGATTTTGTAAAAATAATGAACTTCAAAAAGCCTGTTTAGTGCTAATATAACTATTAAATCTTGGCATATACCCATAATCCATATTGTATAGGTAGTGGTAAAATGTAGTTAATCGCCCAAAAAGCCTTAAAGCTTAAGAACTTTAATCTTGGCATATGCAATCCTTGTCGGTAGTACATAGTCATAAAAAATGTAGTCGTTACAAACCCAATTGGATTGGTTTACATGGAGATGTTTTTGTTTTATTTTTTTTAACAAAATGGTCTTTGTTATTACTTTTAAAAATGAATGTGTTTTGCAATCAATTTAAAAACAGTATAATATATACTTTAAAACTTCGCTTGATTTTTTGCCAAATAAACATATTTCAAAATGGCAGCCATTTTTCGCAAAAAAAATACTTTTACACTGCTATTATTTGGTCGAATCTGAAGACGAAAACTACTTTTGAGTAGACTTGAAAGATGTCAAATTTGTGCTATATTAATTTTCTT
Organism: Tillus elongatus; assembly: GCA_964006375.1. Taxonomy (NCBI): domain Eukaryota; kingdom Metazoa; phylum Arthropoda; class Insecta; order Coleoptera; family Cleridae; genus Tillus; species Tillus elongatus. The sequence continues at coordinate 246,366,262 of OZ023263.1, read as the reverse complement.
GCTAAACTTTGTGTGTGTGTTTTGTTTCTTTAACGTCGGCCTATTTCCGCGACTATGGCCAATCACCGACGCCAGGGAACAGTTTCACCTCACTATCCTGGAAATTTTGCCGAACCCCTGCATTTCTGTAAGGAGGGTAGGGATTTTTAACGTGCCCAACATCGCATGGACACGGGACCGACGGCTTTACGCGCTCTCCGAAGGGCGGAACGTGCAGACATTCAACTTGCTGAAATACAATGCCAGAACCTCGGTTGATGTTAATGTTACAGTTGTACTGAAAAAGTGAAAGGAGAACCCTGGGATCAAACCCAGTACCCTTCGGTTCGGAGGCACACGTTCTTACCCCTGAACCACCGAGGCTCTATGCTAAACTTTAAAATTTTTAAATGACGGCCAATGTGTGTCTACCTAGAAGAGTTATGTGTAAACATGATGATTACTTCAGAAAGCCATGAGTTAATAAATTTTGTCTTTGCATACCTATACAACTCTTGTAAGCGTAAAATATACTTGTAGAAAAATAACCAGCAGGATCGAGAAACTCTGAGATGTTTTTTTTTTACTTTTTACTTTTAATTTATAAGGATGGGTATGGGTATATTAACAAAACAAATTGCATTGCATGTTTTGTTATAAACTAAAGAACGCAAATATAACGTCTTATCTGATTTTTTGGTAGATAAATTTATTTCCAAATGGCGGAAATTTTTTTCAAAAAGATTATTTTTAATGTTTTATTAATTGACTTAATCTTGAGTTAAAAAGTATTTGACAATAGGCTTCAAAATAAGTGTCAGATTTGTGGTCTTTATATAGTTCGTTTTTCTGTATAGCGCTTTCGTATGCATGATAATTTTTCAAATGCGAGATTAGTTTATTTTTCATGCCCTCAAATCTGGTGTAAAACAAATTTTCAAAATTAAGATACTTAAAGAAGCTTTTCTCGTATTTGTCCTCTTCAAAAAAATGAAAAAAAAATCTACCTTTCTTATTTGGAATACCTATTACGCTTATCCTAAAAGACCATAATCTGGTTGTCAATCTTTATACTTTACAGTTGTTTTAGTTCAAAAGGACGGCTATTTAAAAAAATATGTGTTAGAGCATAATCGTCTCACATCAGTTCAAAAAGGTGAACCAGATAACATTCGGCAAGGTCGATGTAACCCACAATTATTAATGTTGAACGTGAAACGAATTTTTTTATTAGCGACAGGCTGTTATACTGGCCGTTCCAGGAAGATCGGCATAGCAGTAAACCTGTCCTATAATAATAGGTATACACTTTTTATATCAACCACGTGTGAAACTATGATGTGTTACCTGTTTTACCGTCATACGATTATTGATTTTTATTCTGCCTTTCTCTAATTGGAAGATGGAACTCATATTTATATTCTGTTATATTTTCCTATTTATCAGTTTGATTAAAATGATTAAATGTTGAACTAAACTATTCCTGTTAGCACTGGGTAACGCTATTTCATAGTAGGTATTGCTTCCCTTTAGCGAATTTTCATTGAGAAAATTATCTTATAGAGGTATCGATAATAAAACTTTCCAATCTATAACTTCTGATGCAACTTATTACGTGTCTTTCTTTTGTTAATAGCTTTAAATGGTTCATTAGCCACCCCAGTCGTATCAGTTTTCTCAGAAAAAAAATTGCCTTCGAAAAATGTATTTTCTGTAAATTCGAAAAAACAAGAGATTGCATGTCCGGAACGCAAACTCTGATTGAAGGTTTTATTTATCAACATATACCTAGCAATTATAGAAGATTTTTTAGTAAGGATAAAGTTTCAAGTCATTTTTCCATTTGATAAAACAATAATTGTACAGTCAATGTGACGTAACAATAAAGCAGATAAAGTGTATATCGCAAAATAAAAGATATGTTAAAATCTATTTCCTTGTCTCACGCTTATTTGCAACCAAAGAGTATAATCTGAGTTTACATAAAATTTATCCTTTTTCTTGGACGATGCTGTATCTGTGTCCAGATTCGAATATGTATTATGTATTAAACATACACGATTTGTAAAATACATGAATATTATTTAAAGTTAGTACCTACGGACATTCCTGGACATATATTATAATTTGGGTAATGTCAAAGTGATTGTTTTAACAACAATAAATAATAATTTGATTGATGTTAAAAATTCGTAGTCTATACGTTTATTTGCCTAAAGATTGCAAAAAATAGTGCTGTAAATTGAAACGTAACTTCCACATAGCTGTGATGATATACTCTCCCCAGAAAAACATTCTCATGAAATTAATTTAAGGTCCATGACTTAATCACAAAGAAAATATTCATATTCCTGTACTCATAAACTTCTAAAACGTTATATTACTCGAGTTTTAACGAGGAAATGCCAATTTTCACCAAATCATCCCTCATTTATCCCCTGCCCCTAAAGCGATCTTACCCAAAAACAATTCGAAGAGTTCCTTTGTAGGGTGCTAACTGGATATCAAATTTGGAGTTTATATCTCAATTCGTTCGAAATTTATTGCGCCTACCAGCAGACAGACGTACAGGTCCATAGACCGACCGACCGACAGAACCACAGACAAAAAATTGTACAAACTCAAGTTTTCTATGTTTTGAGATTTTATTCGCCGATTTAGTAAAAAAAATTCCAGATTCCTGTCACCGATATTCCCTCTAAACAGAATACTAGATGTTTGATGAAACTGAAAGTTTTCTAATAAACAAACCCCAAACTGTTATTACTCGAGTTTTAACGAAAAAATGTCAATTTTCACCAAATCACCCCCATTCATCCCCTATCCCCTAGAGCGATTTTACCCCAAAACAATCCGAACCGTTTGTTTGTCAGGTGCTAACTGTATACAAAATTTAGAGACGATACATCAAACAGACAGACATACAGACCGCCAGACAAAAACATTTCGTTCCCAGATCGTGTTTTCTATATGTTTTGAGACATTTTACGATGTTTAGGCAAAAAAAATTGAAATTTTTGTCGCCGATATCATACTTCCACACGTATTGACGATGTGGAGGTAATAATGGTTCAATTCAGGTGACACTTCAAAGTGGTGTGTTTCTCAGAAAATAAAGGCAATGTTTGCGGTTGAAAATAGAATGAATAAACAGTAATTCAGTAATTTCAAATTGTCAATGTCATCGTGGAAATGTTGGTATCTATATAGCTTGATCTAAGCTGTCAAGTAGCGTCTTTGGCAAGAACAAGTTTAAAATCTATTTGTCAAATGGTGCGCTCTAAAATGAAAACTTTAAACAAGCGGGGACAGTTACTGCAATTTTGCTTCTAGAATGGGATGCTTTCATGAAATTACTATAACTACAATCAGTATAACCATTTAACAAATCTTGGTAGCAGAAAAATTCTGACAGCAGGTTAAAATAGTGCTACAAATTGAATCATAACTGCCACATAGCTGTGATAATCTACTATCTTCAAAAAGGCATTCTCACGAAATTAATTTTGGGTCCATGATTTGACCACGAAGAAAATATTTGTATCCCTGTACTCATAAACTTCTCAAACGTTATATTACTCGAGTGTTAACAAAAAAATGTTCATTTTCAGCAAATCACCCCTTATTTATACCCCCCCCCCCCCTGAAGCGAGCTTACCCAAAAACAATTCAAAGCGTCCTGGATACCAAATTTGAGAGAGACGTTCAGGCGGACAAACCGACCGACCAACAGACTAAACATTTTCGTTCCGGAATCAAGTTTTCTATATGTTTTGAGACTTTATACGCTGTTTTCATTTTTTTTAAATATTTTAAATTTCTGTCACCGATATTCCACCACCACACATTCAACCCCCAATTTAATATCAACACAGACTACCAGATGTTTGATGAAACTGAAAGTTTTCTAATTAAAAAAAAACCTCTGAATAAACTTCTGAAACGTTATATTACTCGAGTTTTAACGAAAAAATGTCAATTTTCACCAAATCATCATGCATTCATCCCCTACTCCCTGGAGTAATTTTACCCAAAAACAGTCCGAACCGTTAGTTTCTCGGGTGATAACTGTATACTAAATTTGAAGACAATATCTCAATTCGTTCTAAAGTTATTGTGGCTATAACAAACAGACAGGCATACAGACCGACAGACTGGCAGACACCAAAAATTTTATCATGTTTTCTATATAATAATAACACAAGAGTAGATAAACTTTGCACCCAGAAATCTTTGACTTGTGCGGGGGGAGCTTACATACACATATAATCAAAGGACACCACCCATAACTTTTCAGCAGCCGTCCTTTCCACATTTGAATGAAAAAGACCGACTGTCCGAATACGAGACTCGAACCCGCGACCCTCTAGTCCGATTCTAGAGGTTACTCACCTCGCGAACTGAGCTATTCAGCCTGCATATGTTTCAAGACTTTTTACGACGTTAATTTTTTTTTAAATTGTTGTCGCCGATGCCATAATTCCACATGCATTGGCGATGTGGAGGTAATGAACGAACACGAGTTTGTGATAAAGATTTGTATTCGCGTAAAAGACGAAACCGGTTACAGAGAAGAAAATAAGGGTAAAAGTTTACTTTCCGAGTATTGGATTCTTATGAAATTTTGTATCCAAATGTGTTTTGTGGTGTAAATGACGAAAATCACAATCAAAATGAGGACAGAAGGAAACTTTTGAAGTTATTTTGATTTGTTTTTGTAAAACATAAGTATTTTACTCACATTTGCGACATGTTTTTGTCATATTTTACACATTTTCTTGAAAATGTGTGAATGGCTAAATTAGCCGCAGCCAAGCAATTTCGACTATACATACATACATACATACACATTTTCGGGGATCGTTCGTTTTATATCAAGCTAAAAAAGATCCTCTATTATAATTCATTTTCATATAGTTAGTGCACGCCTTATAGTTTTTACGTGTCTGTAGATTTCTCTTCTTTTCATCGATAATCAATCCTAAGTTGACGTTGACATTGGACAAATAAAATCAACTTCATGTCATACATTTTGACATCTGACTTAATTACAAAAAGTTATTTGGTAATATTTTTTTTTAACGAAACCTGAAAACCTTGAAAAGTGAATATGTTCAGTGAAATAAGGTACTTAAGCATTAAATTAGTTAGTATATTTATATCGGTTATGTGAAGCGAGATATGCACCAAAACATATCGAAAATGTCAGGACTTTTCTTACAAAAAAATCCAAATAACTCCAAAAGTTTGCTTCTGCCCTCATTTTTGTTTGTGATTTACGCCATCTACACTCCAAAACACGCTTGTATATAAAATTTTATAGGAATGCGGAAAGTATAGTTGTATACCAAAATAAGCACTTGTGAAACCAGAAAAATCTTTCTATACATCTGTATTTATATGATTTTTTTGCTAGAACTTTTTTACCGAATAGTTTACTAATTTCCAGTAACTTATTCATCTTTAAATTATATGAAAAAAAAATAAGTTCTGCCAACGTAGTTAAATACCAATTTTAAAAACTAAGTACCTACTAATATGAAGGTTGCAAAGTATCTTCATAAAAATACGTTTGTAAAGTTTAGGGCATTTACTAAAAATGATCTAGAAATAGTTTCGATACTGCACTTTGCAAGCGCTAGACATTCGGTAGCTAATAAACAAATTTCTTGGCATGCGCTACTAGCGCCACTATTGCAGCAAGACACGCCCTGCATAAAAACTGTTTACACTTGACGTCCCCGAAAGGATTATTACATACACAACTTTGTAGTCTCCTAAAAGCCGCATAGTCGAATAGAGCATTATTCGGGGACAGTCCTCATAATGATGCTTATATACGCATAATTTGTCAGGACGGTCCTTGAAAAGCGCAAAAGTCCCCGAAAAGATGATTAGATCGCTAAAATGGTCCTCGAAAAGGAGCGAATACGTATATATATATATATATATCCGACCGATAACTTTAAAAAATAATAGACCGATCTTGATCAAATTTGGTGAGTACCAAGTGGCTTGGATAAGTCAGTTAGCCAGGAAAATCGGCTCAGATTTTCCCGGAAAATGTTGTGTTTCATTTCAAAAAAATGTATATCTCCGGAAGTAACAAAGTAAGGGAAACCAACGCGTGTTTGTACTATAAAGAGTGAACTCTGTACCAAAACTTAGGTCTCTAGCTTTAAAGACAAAGAAGTTATGGGCAGTTAAAGAAACAAAGTTGGGAGTTTTCCTCAAAACGTCAAACTCGCAATTTGAAACGTCAAAATTGGTAATGTTTAGGCAAAGAACGTGAAACAAATACGAATTGTGAAAAGAAAATGTTGCAAGAAAAGTGTTGTGCGAACGCTTAAGTTTTAGATTCAACCGTCACAGCCCTTCATTTTACTAAAATGTTTACAGAAAATTCATTTCAAATAGACCCTTTCTCTGATGCTTTGGCTGTCGGTTTAGTTAAGTTGATGCTTTCGCTGTAGATTTGGTGAAGTTTATGGTTTAACGGTTTATAATTTTTAGCTAATTTTCGTATAACAAATTCTTTAATGCATTTTTACATTTTTATCGAAATATGATGCATGTTTGTAAGAAAAAAATATGGACGCAGTAAGTGCGTTTTGGTAGCGAATTTTCATTAAATCCTTCAAATTTCAATAAATCAATTTGCTATTAATGTAAGCTTTGTTGGTTAGGAAACCAACATTTAAGTTTATTGTCGGAAAATTATTGTATATTTTCAAACCATAAGTAATTTTGATAAAATATATTACATTGTTTCTACTACATAGGCTATACCGGTAATCAGATTGATGACTGCTTGCATTTGCTATTAAAAAGATTTTCATAGAAATTAACTTTCATAACACACCTGCTGCATCCAGACTTTTGAAAAATGTTTATCTATTTTCAAACAATAAAGTTATTTCAATGAAATATGGTACATTGTTTCTGCTATATAGGAAACTAAGTTTGATGCCTGCTTTCATCAAGGAAAGACATATTATATTAAAACCATTTTAAAGAAAATTCGCTATCAAAACGCACTTGCTGCGTCTCGAACCTTTTTAGAAAAAAAATTCGCTTATGGGGAGAATTGTGTTTATATATATATATATATATATATATATATATATATATATATATATATATATATATATATATATATATATATATATATATATATATATATATATATCCGACCGATAACTCAAAAAATAATGGACCGATCTTGATAAACTTTGCAGAGTACCTTCTTTTTGCAAGTGGCTTGGCTAAGTTCGTTAGCCAGGAAAATCGGACCAGGTTTTCCCGGAAAAGTTTGTGTTTTCTTTATATAAAAATTTATATCTTAGGAAATAACAAAGTAAGGGCAACTAAATTTGGTACGCGTGTTTTTATTATAAAGAGTGAACTCTCTACCAAAAAAATTTAGGTCCCTTGCTTTAAAGACAAAGAAGTTATGGGCGGTTAAAGTAACAAATTTTGGAGTTTTCCTCAAAACGTCAAACTCGCAATATTAAACGTCAAAATTGGCAATGTTTAGGCAAAGAATGTAAAACAAATACCGTTTGTGAAAAGAAAATGTTGCAAGAAGACTGTTCTGCAAACCCTTAAGTTTCAGATTCAACTGTCATTGCCCTTCATTTTACTAAAATATTTACAGAATATCCATTTCAAATAGACCCTTTCTCTGATGCTTTGGCTGTCAGTTTAGTTAAGTTTGGTGGCTTTTTGGATATTTATTTGTAGGTCACTAAACCTACAAATAAATATTTATGGTTTAACGGACTATATTTTTTTTAGCTAATTATCGAGGAACAAATTTGTTAATGCATTTTTGCACTTTTTATCGAAATATAATGCGTTTATAAGAAAAAAATCTGGACGCAGTAAGTACGTTTTGGTAGCGAATTTTCGGTAAATTTGCAGTTTAGCTCCCGAACGCTTTTCAAAACACTGTTTTTAGAAACCTGCCTAGACCCCCCCCCCCCGATCCACAAACCCCAAGAAAAATTTCTTGTTCACACTCCCCAAGGAAGTTACGGGACCAGGAGTGAGTAGGGGGTGCATAATTTTTTTAGCTAATTTTTGTAGAACAAATTCGTTAATGCATTTTTGCATTTTTTTATCGAAATATGATGCGTTTATAAGAAAAAAATCTGGACGCAGTAAGTGCGTTTTGGTAGCGAATTTTCAGTACATTTGCAGATTAGCTCCCGAACGCTTTTCAAAAAACTGTTTTCAGAAACCTGCCTGCCCCCCCCCCCTGGATCCACAAACCCCAATAAAAATTTCTTGTTCACACTCCCCAAGGAAGTTACGGGACCAGGAGTGAGTAGGGGTGCATAATTTTTTTTAGCTAATTTTTGTTTTCTATCCAACAAAGCTTACGTTAATAGCAAATTGAGTTATTGAAATTTGAAGGATTTAATGAAAATTCGGTAAATTTGCAGTTTAGCTCCCGAACGCTTTTCAAAACACTGTTTTTAGAAACCTGCCTAGACCCCCCCCCCCGATCCACAAACCCCAAGAAAAATTTCTTGTTCACACTCCCCAAGGAAGTTACGGGACCAGGAGTGAGTAGGGGGTGCATAATTTTTTTAGCTAATTTTTGTAGAACAAATTCGTTAATGCATTTTTGCATTTTTTATCGAAATATGATGCGTTTGTAAGAAAAAAATCTGGACGCAGTAGGTGCGTTTTGGTAGCGAATTTTCGGTAAATTTGCAGTTTAGCTTCCGAACTCTTTAAAAAAAACTGTTTTCAGAAACCTGCCTAGGGCCCCCCTGAATCCACAAACCCCAAGAAAAATTTCTTGTTCACACCCCCCAAGGAAGATACAGGACCAGGAGTGAGTAGGGGTGCATATTTTAGCTACATTTCGTAGAACAAATTCGTAAATGCATTTTTCCATTTTTTGTCGAAATATGATGCGTTTGTAAGAAAAAAAAAATCTGGACGCAGTAAGTGCGTTTTGGTAGCGAATTTTCGATAAATTTGTAGTTTAGCTCCCGAACGCTATTCAAAAAACTGTTTTCAGAAACCAGCCTAGGCCTCCACCCACCTTGATCCACAAACCCCAAGAAAAATTTCTTGTTCACACTCCCGAAGGAAGTTACGGGACCAGGAGTGAGTAGGGGTGTATAATTTTTTTTAAACTAATTTTCGTAAACAAATTCGTTAATGCATTTTTGAATTTTTTATCGAAATATGATGCGTTTGAAAGAAAAAAATCTGGACGCAGTAAGTGCGTTTTGGTAGCAAATTTTCGGTAAATTTGCAGTTTAGCACCCGAACGTTTTTCAAAAAACTGTTTTCAGAAACCTGCAGGTGTGGTCCTAGTAATGTTTCTGAAAACAATTTGTTGAAAAGCGTTCGGGTGCTAATCTGCAAATTTACCGAATTTTCATTAAATCCTTCAAATTTCAATAACTGAATTTGCTATTAACGTAAGCTTTGTTGGATAGAAAACCAACTTTTAAGTTTATTTTCGGAAAATTATTGTATATTTTCAAACCATAAGTAATTTTGATAAAATATAATACATTGTTTCTACTACATAGGCTATACCGGTTATCAGATTGATGACTGCTCGCATTTGCTATTAAAAACATTTTCATGGAAATTCACTTCCATAACACACTTGCTGCATCCAGACTTTTGAATAATGTTTATATATTTTCAAACAATAAAGTTATTTCGATGAAATATATTACATTGTTTCTGCTATATAGGCAACTAAGTTTGATGCCTGCTTTTATCAAAGAAAGACATGATATTAAATTTTTTTAAGACAATTCGCAGTTGCTGCGTCCTGAACCTTTTTTAAATTTAACTTAAGAAGTACATAATTACATTTTTAAATATTCAAATATTTTAAGGATAACTAATTTTCAATGTATTTAGTGATATCCGCACTAATTAGTATAATTAGCACAAAATGATAATTTTACGGTCTGTCCGACAAGACACGTGTTATATTTCGTCGTCCGATTAACTTTTCTGAAAAACATTTTATGTTTTAAAATTCCAGAAAAAAGTTGATATTTTAAATAAAACACGTTTCCCCTAAAAACACACGACATGTTGAGTGTTCCTGAAAAGTGGTGCCAAACTTGAGGAAGTTATAGGGGACATTGCGGTCAAAAATTTTAGCCTATAAACCCTTAGTCAAGAATTAACCGTTTCGGCTCTGGAGTATTTTTTGTTCAGAAACATAATGACTAAAATATAACATAATGAAAAAAACTAAAAAACTTCGATATCCAATTATTTTTTATTAAAAGTAACGCAAAAATTTATAATAGTGATTCAAAATGGGGACAACCAACGTGGTCACATAAACTTGGCCGTCGAAAAATGGATTCGTGCACCCGTTGTAATTTTTGCGGATCTTGCTGCACGAAAAGACAAGCCGCCATAGCTCTCCCTAAAACTCAATACAGTAGTTTCGTAAAGCAACGACTTGATGTAACCCCCCAAGAAGAAAAAAGTTCGGGACGCAGCAAGTGCGTAATAGTAGAGAATTTTCCTAAAAAAAATTTAAATGAAAATATGTCTGGTTTTAAATTAAAAAATTTGGTTGGCAGTCGAACCTATATAGGAGTAACAATGTACCATATTTCATTAAAATAGCTTTATTGTTTCAAAAAGAGCAAAATAAACTTAAAAGGTTCCAGAAAAAACTGGTCCGATTTTCCTGGCCAACGAACCTCACCAAGCTACTATCACACCTACCAAGGTACAGGGCTTTCATTAATTCCCGAACCTACGTGACAGGATTCTGTATCTCTCTTAGTAGAATATTATTTTATCAGTTGTCAGTCAAAAAGTAACCAAAAAAACCACTAAACTAGCGACCCTAAAGTTACTATATCAATTGACAATTGACAGTTCAACCCATTGGCGCTGATTTCCCTTTTGACGGTTATTTTGTATGTATACTGTGCATTTTCTAAGTTCGACCAGTGTTTACCTTCTTCAAATAATTTTCTATCTGTTGGACAATAAAAATAAACAGTTTTTATCAAAACTTAGCATTTTCATTGCGTTTTTACGTAAGTTAAAAGTGTAGGTATGTTAAGGTTATGTTGTTGACGATATTCGACATCGTATGGAACGAAGCCCTACCAAATCTGTTCGTCGTAACAGGTACATATTTGTTACATGTTACACAATACACATTCCTAAAATCGTAAATTAGAAGTTTAAATAATCGGACCTCAATTTGTTTACGTACATTGCAAAATTTTGATATCTATACAAAATAAAAGTAATATTTTATTATGTTTTCAATTTATTTTTTAACATTCAATAACAGTAAACCATGCATGAACAGACTTGCTGTTAAAAATACTAAATAATAAATATATTTAAGACATTTACTGTTTCAACTTATTATAATTTTTATATTTTTTATAAAACCCCAAAGGAAATATGAGACAACACTGGCATCTTAGGGATTTCATTAATTCAGGTTGTACAACCGTGTATGCCGGGTTGCCTAACTTAAGCGGTCACGTGGGGTTCGGGAATTAATGAAAGCCCTGTATAATTGTTTGCTTGAGGACCAAAATTGAAAAAAAAACACCATTTTTTTTTACAGAAATTGCCTTCAATAATGTTACACTAAATTATATTTTTCACAAAAATTCGACAACTTTTTTTTACAATAACTTACTAAACATTTATTATTAATTACCAACATATCAAAAAAATCTTACAAAAATTATTTCTACGCAAACACTAAAAACATTTCTGCGAAAACTTTTCAAATTCAGCCGCTATTTGAAAGCGCTCTGTATACGGTATCTTGATTTTTTCGATCAGTAATACAAACAAAAAGCTCTCCGAATGTGCCATTTCCATGGGGCTCCGCTATTTATAGTAAAAACGCCCTATCACAATTTGTAATATGTGTTTGTGATATGGACCAAAAACGTGAAAAGGTGCAAAACAATTGAAATAACTCAAAACCGATGAACGATATCATTTTTTTACCCTACAAACATTCATTATAACTCGATGGAAAATACAAAAATGCAAGAGCAGGAGTGTTCTATTTAAAAAAAAAGAAACTGTGTATCACCCACGACTTATGGGCCATCGTGTGATTTTCAAAATAGGTTTATAAGATGCAGCTCGCGACACCACCCTATAATTAACGTATATAATTTTTCTCATATCTTGTATAATAACGGAGATATTGAGCTTTACCGTAAAAATGCGTCACCCTGTATATGTATAAACAAAGCAAAACTAAAACTGACCCCGTATATTGGTTTTAGGGCTTCTATTTCGCGCTCATTTGAAGAAATCTTTTTAAAATTCATAAGTCGCGGTCTTCTCAATAACGAAATTCTTCTACGAAAATTTGCTAAAATATAGACTATTAAACCATAAACTCTATAGCTGGAACCACTGCCAAAGCATCAGAAAGAGGACCTATTTGAAATGGATTCTCAGAAATTATTTTAGTAAAAGGAAGGACAGTGATGGTTAAAGCTGAAACTTAAGGCTTTATAAAACACACTTGTTATGACATTTCTTCTACATAATCAGTATTTGTTTCAGATTAGTTGTCTGAAAATTGCAAATTTTGCCGTTTCAAATCGCGACTCTGACGTTTTAAGAAGGAAAATTATAAAATTTTTAAACTATCCTTTCTGCTATTTCTTGACCTTCTCGCGTCAAGAAAACCTAACCATTGTGTGTAACATTCAATTGGTTTTGTTAATCACACAAATTATTTTGTTCTTGTGCTTTGTTCTGACCGCCCGTGGCACCCAATTTTTTTTTTACTTTAAATACCTATAACTTTTTTGCTTTTAACTTAGAGATCTGAATTTCGGTGTGTAGGGCAAGTTTGATAGTGGAAACGTAAGTACCAAATTGGTTCGTCATTTTCGGAGATACAGAAATTTTTCGAAAAAAACTGAAAATTTTCCCGGAAAAACTAGATATATTTTCCTGGCTAACGAACCTATCCAAGCCACTTACAAAAGGACGGTGCGTACCAATTTTCATCAAACTGGGCCCATTATTTTTTGGATTTTTTACACGGCATTTCTGTATACAAGAGGAAAGGTTAAAAGCAAGGCTGCAAGGAGACAACCGCATACACGTGTTTCAAGTTTATTAGCTATCATCAGTACGGTATAGCCAGGTGATGATAGGAATACTCGGGATGAAGAAGCAAAATTACACGGATCTTCCGAATGATGCTGCAAATGTGCACTGGTTGCCTGTTGTGACTCCGTGTATTTTGGTTCTTCATCCAGAGTATTCCCATCATCACCTGGCTATATCGTTCTGATGATAGCTAATAAGCTTGAAACACGTGTATGCGGTTGTCCCCTAGCAGCCTTGCCCTTAACTTTTCTTTCTAACATATATATATATATATATATATATATATATATATATATATATATATATATATATATCCTCACAAATCTCCTCATTAGTAAAATTTTCGTTTTACGTTTTACGAAAAATTCGCTAATAGTTAATTTTGCAAAAGAAAAAATTATATCTTATATAATACTAGGCTCCTAGATCCAAAGTTCAACAAGTTCATTGAAACCACTACTTATACTACTGCGACTACCCGTCACGCCATCATGGGGTAGATTGAACATTTGTAGATTGGTTAACGAGTTGTATAGGCCTTTCGCGTCTCAACGCTTCTACCCTAATGCATCTTTTGTGCACGATTCTTTTTGCAGACTTTTCGACATACGCACGATGATGGTTTTCCCATAATTAATCTATGCAGTTCCCGGTGGTTCACTCTGCATAGTCTAATATCTTTTTGGGGGCTATTTTACCTATTTCATGGGGTGTTAGAATTATCCCTCCAAGGTATTTGAGCCTTTTGAAGAACTGAGTCACGCAGTCGCATAGTGTTATGTTGTTTCTGCTGCTTCAGTGTAGTACCAGCAGTTTTCACTATCCGCCTTACCCATCTTCATAAGGTTTTGATAAAATTTGGTAAGTACCTTCCTTTTGCAAGTGGCCCAGTTCTTCCCGCAAAATTTTGTGTTTTCTTTATAAAAAAATTATATCTCCGGAAATAATAAAGTAAGGGTATGTGTATTTGTACTATAGAGAGTGCCAAAATCTAGCTCTCTAAGTTTAAAGACAAAAAAGTTATGGGCACTTAAAAAGCTTTTCCTCAAAACGTCAAAATCGGGATTTGAAACGTCAAAATTGGCAATGTTTAGGCAAAGAACGTGAAACAAATAGGGATTGTAAAAAGAAACCGCTGCAAGGACAGTGTTCTGCGAACCCTTAAGTTTCAGCTTCAACCATCATTGCCCTTCATTTTACTAAAATATTTACAGAAAATTCATTTCAAATACCCGCTTTCTCTGATGCTTTGGCTGTCGGTTTAGTTAAGTTGATGCTTTCGCTATAGGTTTAGTTAAGTTTATGGTTTAACGGTTTATAATCTTTAGCTAATTTTCGTAGAACAAATTCGTTAATTCATTTTTGCATTTTTTATCGAAATATGATGTATGTTTGTAAGAAACAAATCAGTAAGTGCGATTTGGTAGCGAATTTTCATTAAATCCCTCAAATTTCAACAACTCAATTTGCTATTAACGTAAGGTTTGTTGGATAGGAAACCAACATTTAAGTTTATTTTCAGATAATTTTTGTACATTTTTGATAAAATATAGTGCATTGTTTCTACTACATAGGCCATACCGGTAATCAGATTGATGCCTGCTCGCATTTGCTAGTAAAAACATTTTTATGAATATTCGCTACCATAACGCACTTGCTGCGTCCCGAACTTTGTTATAAATGACCATATAAGGGGCTTTTCATTTTTAACAAGTCAGTAATAAAAACACCATATGTGTTAACAGAAGCCCCCGTACGCGAAAGCTGCATCTAATAACATTGCATGTAAACCGCACTTCAGTTCGCGCTATTTTCATGTAATCTACACTGAAAACATTTATTATTGATCAAGGCATTCGTTATTTTATGAATTACCTTCCCAACTTGTTAATACTCTCCATGGATACGCTGCCAGCGTTGACACTCATTTTGTTAATCACTTTTCACACATTAAATTCGCAATATACATAATGAAACGATCAAACTGCACCTGTTCTAAAAGTTGGTCTGCGAACAACTGAAAATTGAAGTGAGGTGGTCATCGGTTTTAGGATACCAGACTATGCGCTCAACTATACACTATACGGGACACAGCTTTTAAATAGACTAAAAAGGAAGCTCAGTGGTGTTTCACGAATACGGCAAATATTACTTTTTTAAAAAGGTACGCGCGAACTAATATTACATGGGAATTTTCTAAATTAAAGCTTATAATCAAGTTGCTGAAAATAAAACAAACCGTTTATATAAAAAGTCTGGAAGCACAAGTGCGTTATGATAGTGAATTTTCATAAAAACATTTTAAATAGCAAATATGTGTTTATTTTTTTAAGAAAGGAGACATCACATTTGATTACCAGTATAATATGTATAGTATAAAAATGTACCATATTTCATGAAAATAACTTTACTGCTTGAAAATGTACAAAAATTTTTCGAAAATAAATGTTCCCGAAAAAACTAGTTTTCTGGCCAACAAACCTTATAGGTTAATAGCAAATTGAGCTATATAAATTTGAGACATTCAATAAAAATTCGCTACCATAACGCACTTGCTGAGCCCCTAATTTATGTTATTACAAACATGCATTATAATTTTGTGGTCGAAATTCCATAAATTTAAGGTCAGCTCAGAACTGATACTGACCGGGGGAATCCGTCTGTCAAATCATTGTTTAATCTATTTCAACTGAGCAGATTTTCCTGGCTAACGAACTTATACAAGCTACTGGCGAAAGGAAGGTACTCACCAAATTTAATCAAAATCAGCCCAAAATTTTTTGAGTTATCGGTGTGACATATATATATATATATATATATATATATATATATATATATATATATATATATATATATATATATATATATATATATATATATATATATATTGAAACTGACCCCGTATATGTGTTCTCTGGGGCCTAATTAGTGCTCATTGAAAGGAATTTTTTCAAAATTCAAAAGTCAGGATCTCCTCATTAGTGATTTTTTTTAAAGAAAATTCACTAATAGAGTTGTAAGTTTTTAGGATGTTAATATATTTGTCAATTTGAAGTTCCATCTGGCATTTGTCAAAATAATTTATCAATCCTAATTCTTAATATCCTTAATAAGAGTAATATTATAAATATGTAATGAGAAAGTTTGGATGTTTGTATGTTTGTTACTCAATCACGCATAAACGACTAAATGGGATAATTGGGCTCTTATTTTCTAAAAATTAAAGATCGTTTGACACTACAACTCCGCAAACTGGGACGAAATGCGGGATTACTTTTCCTCATTTCCATGCTTCTCTCATCCTAACCCCTCTGATATCTCACAAAACGTCACCAAAATTATCCAAGCTGGCATGGAATTATTTATTCCACGTACACAAAAAACCTTTTCAGCCACTCAAAAGCCCCGGTTCTCTGAATCCTGTGACAAGGCCACACTTGAAAAGGTCAAAACTCACAAAACACTTCTACACAATCCCAGACAAGAAAACCGTCAAGCATTTGACGACACAAGAAACCGCTGTATCCGCATTCTTTCTGAGGCAAAAAACTCGTTTAATACCCACATCAAAAACAAAGCCCTCTTAAGCTCCAACGCCGGCACACCCTTCTGGACTCTTGCTAAATCTGTTGGGAATAATTTCTGCAAAAGCACGTTCCCACCTCTTGTCTCAGGGGATGAAATTGTTTCTACAACCCTGGGCAAGGCTGAACTTTTTGCCTCGTTGTTCGCCGGCAATTATACTCTCAACCCAGCTCCAAATGTTCAACCACCAACAGTCCACAATATCGCGCATAAAATGACGGATATCATTTTCAAAAGGTACGAAAGATGCTCTTTTCTCTTAATACCAGGAAAGCCTCTGGCCTTGACGAGATCCCAGCAATTTTCTCAAAAAATTTGCACCAGAGCTTGCTCCTGTCCTGACTCGTCTGTTTCAGTCATCTTACAAGAGAGGCATATTCCCTAGTAACTGGAAAACTGCTCGAGTACAACCCGTCCCCAAGAAAGGATTGAAAGCGCTTCCTAGTAACTACAGACCTATTTCTCTCCTTTCAGTCGTCTCTAAAGTGATGGGAAAGTATATGAACACCGAATTACTAAAATTTCTTGAAAAACACAGTCTAATCCACGACAGGCAGTATGGAGTCTGTCAGCGCAGATCAACTGCCGACCTCCTTTCCATTGTCACCCATTCTTGGAACAAGTCTATGAAACTACACGGTGAATCCCAGATTGCAGCTCTAGACATATCCAAAGCATTCGACCAAGTCTGGCACGCAGCGCTGCTTAATAAACTTCCGGCCTATGGCCTACCACCCAAACTCTGTACTTGGACAGCAAATTTCCTCTCCAACCGGAGCATTTCTGTTGTCGTGGATGGCCAGTCCTCTAAACTGTATCCAATTATTGCGGGAGTTCCTCAAGGTTCAGCTTTAGCCCCTACTTTTTTTCTTCTCCAAATCAATGACCTTTTCTCTAGCACATCCAACCCAGTTCACAGTTACGCGGACGACAGCACTCTCCACTCAAATATACAATATTCTAAGCCTGTCTCTTTAGCTCAATTATATGAGGATCGCAGATTCATGGAGGGTTCTGTCTCTGTGGATCTCCAAAAAACATTAGACTGGGGAAGTAGAAATCTTGTACAATTCAACTCCACCAAATCTCAATCTTGCTTTCTTTCTCAAACGAGATACACCGGCCCTAGACTCATCACAATTAACAACCAAGTTATTCAAAGTAATGAGTCTTTTTAACTTGTTGGCATTTCTGTGGATCGAAATCTTAATTGGCACCAACATGTCACATCAATTGAAGAAGCGGCTGATAAGAAATTAGGTTTGCGCTACCGGGATCGCAAATACTTTTTACCAGCTAATCTCTGTGCCTTATGCACTTCACAGATAAGGCCAAACCTCGAATACTGCTCCCACATCTGGGGTGCAGCTGCCGCTTCTTCACTTGATATCATGGATTCCATTCAGAAGAGAGATAAACGTCTCATTGGTGACCCTACGCTCACTCAAAGGCTGTCATCCCTTGCCCACCGACGTGCCGTTGGTGACCTCCCTCTCTCTCTTTTATAGATATGTGCACGGGCACTGCTCAGAGGAGCTTTCTTCCATAGTTCCTCCACCTGCTGCCTCCAACAGATCTACCAGGGGAACAGAGCGAATGCACCCTTTTACTGTCCAGGTCACCAGAAATAGAACATCTTGTTATGCCTGCTCTTTTGTCACGCTGACTTCCAAGTTGTGTAATTCCTTGCCGGCACACACCTCCAAACCGTCAAGTCCAGAATTAACAAGTTGCCTTTTTCCTCCTTGTGGACACACACGGTAGGATAGTATTTAGGCTGTAAGCCCTCGTGGTGTGTTGTTGAAATATAAGAAATAAGGAGGCAGTGGCGATCAAAGCCGAGCGGTACCTCGCTATATTCCGATAATTTTTAATCCCACATCTTGAAGAAAATCAAATTGACACTGACAACTTATGGTTGCAACAAGAGGGGGCTACAGCTCACACGGCAAGGACTATCTGAGACTTGCTGAGAACGATTTTCCCCCGACGCGTGTTTTCCCTGGCCTCTACGTTCCTCAGACGTCATTTTCTGTGACTTCTTTCTTTGGGGCTACCTGAAGTATAAAGCTTATTTTCCCAAACTAAGAACCGTCGCGGAATCAAAAGAATCCATCAGAAATGAAATCACGGCGTTTCCGAACGATATAGTGGATAGAGTCATGGCAAACCTCATGGAACACCTGGAAGAGTGCATTGCAACCGAAGATCGTCATTTAACTGCTATTATGTTTCACACTTCCCATATAGCACAAGATATTCTCAGAATGTTCTCACAATGTCAGAACATTCTTTTTTCAGAATATTTGTTTCGAAATGTTCTAATACCAATGATGGAATTTCAAACTGCATCTTGAATATTTTAAGTACATTCATTCAATTACATCCTAAGAAAATTTTTCATCAATATACTAAGAATATTTGAATAGATCATTACTTCGAATATTCGCTCAGAATGTGCTTAAGATGTCCTTATAGTAGTATATACATTTAAAATTCAATGAAAAAGATAGACGATGACAGATAGTGGTGAGAATTATAATAGTAACTATTTTGCATGTTTGATTCTATTACCTGGTCTATGTTAAACACATCCGAAAATTGTATATTTAGGCACCTCCCTTCTTAAGGCGTAGAGCGCATGTCCAATGTCCATGCCGGTGGAAAAAGGGAAGATGGCTGATAGACGTAAATGTAAGTTAATATCAAAATGAATGGTGTGAGGGTAATGTTGTATAACGTTATATTGTAACATAATTAATTAAATATAATAATGTGACGTGAACACGGGGAACAGTGTGTAATGACAAGCATAGACACAGAGTACAGAAGCAACTAAAAGATGGTGTCAGGTTATCAAGAACTAAAACGTGCCTAGTAAAGAAACAAGTTTTAAAGCATCTCTTGTAGTAGACACCGACAAAGGGTTCGCCAATTTTGCTTGAGACTGGATCATCTTACGAATTAGGTACACATACATTGTATACTATATAGTTAAATAATTGTGTTGTTTAATAGTAAGTTATGCAATATAAACCACTATCACCATTTGATGTGGATGGACTGGAATTAGCGGCTAAATGAAAACAAAAGTTTAATATATTTCTAAAAGCTTCAGAAAAAGACAATTCAAATGAAGATATGAAAATAGCCCTACTTTTACATATTATAAGGGAAGCGAGGTTAGATATATTTAATAATTTTCCAGTAGATAAGACAAATAAGCTGGAATATATTCCCTGTTGTTTTGATGTAGCCAAAGACCAATAATACTATGGAAACTTTAAAATTTTATAACTTCTATCAAACAGATAATGGAACTTAAGAAGCAACCTGCTACTTATGGATGTATTTGTATAATTATAAAAATCTCGGGACGCAGCAAGTGCGTTATGGTAGTGAATTTTCATAAAACTATTTTTTAATAGCAATAATGTGTGTTTTTTTAAGAAAGCAGGCATCACATTTGGTTACCAGTATAATCTATATAGTAAAAATAATGTGCCATGTTTCATCAAAATAACTTTATTGTTTGAAAATGTACAAAAATTTCCGAAAGTAAACTTAAAGTGTTCTCGAAAAAACTCGTTTTTTTGGTCAACCTTATAGGTTAATAGCAAATTGAGCTATTCAAATATTAAGCATTTGATCAAAATTCGCTACCATAACGCACTTACTGCGTCCAGAATTTTTGTTCTTACAAACATGCATTATATTTCGATGGAAAATGCAAAAATGCAATAACATAAGGCGTGTTTGATTTAAAAAAAAAAGAAAATTTGTATCAACAACGACTTATGGGCCAGCCTGTAATTGTAGAAATAATTTTTTAAGATGTAGCTCAAGACACCCTATAATTAATATATACAATTTTTTTTCATATCTGGTATAATAACAGATATATTGAGCTTTATTGATTTTTTTTACGAAAATTCTACAAAAATTATATACTATTAACGATAAACTCTGTAGCTAAGGCTACTGCCACGCATCAGAGAAAGGGTCTATTTGAAATGAATTTTCTGGAAACATTTTATTAAAATGAAGGACAGTGACGGTTGAAACTAAGACTTCAGGGTTTGTAAAACATTCTTCTTGAGACATTTTATTTCCATAGCCCGTATTAGATTCAAGTTCTTTTCCTAAATGTTGCCAATTTTGACGTTTAAATCGCAACTTTGACGTTTTGTGAAAAACCCCAATTTATTTTTGTTTAAATGCCTATAACTTTTTTGTCTTTTGACCTACAGAGCTAAATTTTGGTAGGTAACTTGCCTATAATGATATAAACCCGCGTATAAAATTTGGTTGCCCTTACTTTGTTAATTTTGGAGATATAAATTTTTTTCGAAAGAAAACACAAAATTTTCCGGGAAAACCTCGTCGGGTTTTCCTGGATAACGAACATATCCAAGCCACTTGCAAAAGGAAGGTACTCACCAATTTTGACGTTTAAAATCGCGATTTTGACGTTTTGAGGAGAACCCAAATTTATTTTTCTTTGAATGCCTGTAACTTTTTTGTCCTTTAACCTACGGAGCTAAATTTTGGTAGGTAACTTATGTACACTAATGATGTAAACCCGCATATGAAATTTGGTTGCCCGTACTTTGTTAATTTTGGAGATATAAATTTTTTTCGATTTTTTTCGAAAGAAAATACAAAATTTTCCGGGAAAACCTCGGCGGATTTTCCTGGATAACAAACTTATTCAAGCGACTTGCGAAAGGAAGATATGTGCCAAATTTTATCAAAATCGGTCCATTATTTTTTAAGTTATAGGTGTGACACATAAATATATATATATATATATATATATATATATATATATATATATATATATATATATATATATATATATATATATATATATATATATATATATATATATAAACATATAAAGTCTGAAACTGACCTCGGATTTGGGTTCCGGGGGTCCTAAATAGCGCTCATTTGAAGAAATTTTTTCAAAATTCGAAAGTCGGGATCTCCTCATTAGTGAATTTTTTTTAAGAAAATTCACTAAAAATCCATATGCAGGTAGAGCTATCAAAGATAAATTAATTCTGGGCCTTCACGACAAGCAAGTACAACAAAGGGCTATTAGGGAAACTGATATTACGTTATCAAAAGAATACTGCAAGTCTATGGAATTGTCTAAGCAACATCTTAAGCTTTTTACTCCTATGGAAGACGTTAATGCTGTGAGAAGTATCACTATAAAGTGCAGAAGATGTGGACCTGGACATATGGTAGGAATATGCAAGTACAATAAAACTTGCAATTTATCAGATACGCAATCACTTTCTCAAAGTATGCTTTCACAACCAGAATATCCAAGTTGTTGTTGCCAGACATCGGGCATCGGGATATGGAACTAGCTTTAGAAGTCAAAATCAAGTCTGCGAGAGCAGAGCAGAAAGCAACCATACAAGGGAAGGGTCAAAAGATCTGATCAATAACTTTCAGTTGTCGTTTTTTGTAAGTGCAAGTGAGTGTGATATTGTGGCATATTCTGTCCAATTTAGTTGTATTATATAAAGTTATAAATACTATTATCTCATGCAATTCCTTTAATGCTACACTGAAAGCCTGTAGAATCAATAGTCTAGCCAAATTTCCAAATATTTCAGTGGGGTAACCTCGAATATTCATCTCGGAAACTTTGTATTTGGCTATTAAATTTTCTGGAAACTCCAAGAAATCTATCTTTATTTAATTTTTTTATGCCATTGAAATTTTAATTATTTTATTAATATTTTATTCATACATTTCTTTGCATTTATAAGTACATACCTAACCTGAATAAATGTGAAATACTCAAACTGTTGACTTATTAAGTATCTAAACGTAAGTTTACAGGTGTGTGTAGCCACTGGAATAATATGGTAACCTACACAAGGGTGAGTGATTGAAGTTCAAATTCTAGCATATATAACATGTTGAGCTTGCTTATACGAAAATATATCAAAGGCCAGTTAAATGGTGGAAAATCCGTAAATTTTGAAGATACATCAAATATTTCATATATTTGCATTTTCTTAATTTCTGATCATTCAAAAAATGTATAGAGGGTGTTTCGCATAAAAACCGACACAAGGCAGGGGCATGTAGGTAAACTTAAAATATGGTGATTTAACGCAACTTACTCCTATACTAAGTTGCACCCCTGAGAAGTTATAGGCCTTCAAAGTGGGGTTTTAAATTTCGAACAAAATCACTATCTCTGTAATACTTCAACTTAGAAAAACCAAATTTAGTACCCGTTCTGAGTGTACCAAGAGCATTAACTAGTGGTAAGTGGAGTTCAATTAAGGCATTTGAAAGGGTTGATTAAAATTCCGAAATTTTTTAACATATTGGTGGATTTAATAAATTATTATTTCATTTTATGAGAAATTTAACTCTAAAACGTTGTTACTCCTGTTATTTTCAAAATACTTTGTTGTTTTCAAGTAAAACACGAATAACTAAAGAAACATATTTTATCGAAATCATCGAAAATTAAATATTTGCCAATAAAATAATGTATAGGTCAAATTTAACAATCAGGAAAAAGTGTGAATAAGTGTAATTTATTAGTAAACAAACAACTCAAACAACAGAAATAAAAAGGTTGCTACCGATAAGTTATAGAAATCCTTCAACATAATAATTTCATAGGCATGAATTTTTGATGATTTTAAGTTTTAAGTAACATTGATAAAATATGGTCTTTTGTTATTCGGGTTTTTCTTTAAAACGACAAAAGTTTTTTAAAAAATAACAAAAGGAAAAAGTTTTAGAATTTATTTACCCATAATATGAAATAATAATTATTTAGACCCGCCAACAGGTTAAAAAATTCTGTCACATTTTATGGGTGCATCACCACCATTCAACCTTTTGAAATGCTTCAACTGAACTCTACTTACCAACGATTAATGCTCTTGGTACATGCAAAACGTGTGCCAAATTTGGTTTTTCTAAGTTGAAGTATTACTGAGATTGATTTTTTTCGAAATTTAAAAGGCCTATAACTTCTTAGGGATGCACCTTAGTATAGTAGTATGTTGCGTTAAATCACCATATCTTAGGTTCCCCTACATGCCCCTGCTCTGTGTTGGTTCTTATGTGAAACACCCTGTATATCTTTTTGAAAAGCTATGTTCCCATGAGTTTATGTATGAACCTTTTAAGAAGATTCATTGAATGTTCGCGGTACATACTGGGAACATACTGGGAGCTCCTAAGAATATGATAATAACATTCTAAGAACCTTATTAGTATGACAGTATCTGTTCAATTTTCATGTTCATAGAATGTTCTATGAGTATATTTCTACCTTGTGAGAATGTTCTGATGATGTTTGAATATGCTTTCGAAACATTCCTGGTATATTTTCAGAATGTGTTTGTGCTGTCTGGGGAGGCTGGCTACCATAGCCGTATTACTTTATAGGTGCGTTCTCGCTGTTCTTAGTATACCGTACTTGATGAGCTCTAATTAGAGCGATACCGGTCTGCGGTTCTAATTATGGTAAGAATACATTTAGCCTTACATACATTGTTCCTACATTAGGGAAGGAATGGGCCAGGGCTGACAGTTTACATAATTGTTAGTTGGTTGTACACAGTCTCTATTTTATAACATTTTGTCTTATTAGGAGCTCGGTAAAAAACTCGTTTAATAACCACATCAAAAACAAAGTCCTGTAAAGCTCTAAGGGCAGCAAACCCTTCTGGACTCTTGCTAAATCTATTGGAAATAATTTCTGCAAGAGCACGTTCCCACCTCTTGTCTCAGGGGATGAAATTGTTTCTACTGCCCTGGACAAGGCTGAACTTTTTGCCTCGTTGTTCGCCGGCAATTCTACTCTCAACCCAACTCCAAACGTTTAACCACCAACAGTCCCCAATATCGCGCAGAAAATGACGGACATCATTTTCAAAACTAAAAAGGTACGAAAGATGCTCTCTTCTCTGAATACCAGAAAAGCCTCTGGCCTTGACGAGATCCCAGCAATTGTTCTCAAAAAATGCGCACCAGAACTTGCTCCTGTCCTGACTCGTCTGTTTCAGACATCTTACAATAGAGGCATATTCCCAAGTAACTGGAAAACTGCTCGAGTACAACCCGTCCCCAAGAAAGGATCCAAAGCGCTTCCTAGCAACTACAGGCCTATTTATCTCCTTTCAGCCACCTCTAAAGTGATGGAAAAGTATATAAACACCGAATTACTAAAATATCTTGTAAAACACAGTCTAATCGACGACAGGCAGTATTGATTCCGTCAGCGCAGATCAACTGCCGACCTCCTTTCCTTTGTCACCCATTCTTGCAACAAGTCTATGGAACTACACGGTGAATCCCAAATTGTCGCTCTAGACATATCCAAAGCATTCGACCAGGTCTGGCACGCAGCGCTGCTTAATAAACCTCCGGCCTATGGCCAACCACCAAAACTCTGTACACGGACAGCAAATTTCCTCTACTAACGGAGAATTTCTGTTGTCGTGGATGGCCATTCGTCTAAACTGTATCCAATTAATGCAGGAGTTCCTCAAGGATCAGCTTTAGCCCCTACTTTGTTTCTTCTCCACATCAATGACCTCCTCTCTAGCACATCCAACCCAGTTCACAGTTACGCGGACGACGGCACCCTCCAATCAAATATGCAATGTTCTAAGCCTGTCTCTTTGGCCCAACTAGATGAGGATCGCAGACACATGGAGGGTTCTGTCTCCGTGGACCTCCAAAAAATATTAGAAAGGAAGTAGAAAACTTGTACAATACAACCCCACCAAATCTCAGTCTTGCTGTCTTTCTCATAAAAGATGCACCAGCGCTAGAACCATCACAATGAACAACCAAGTTATTCAAAGTAATGAGTCCTTTTCACTTGTTGGCATTTCTGTGGATCGAAATCTCAATTGGCACCAACATGTCACATCAATTTCAGAAGCGGCTGGTAAGAAAATAGGTTTCCTCTTCCGGGCTCGCAAATACTTTTTACCAGCTAATCTCTATACCTTATATACTTCACAAATAAGCCTAAACCTCGAATACTGCTCCCACATCTGGGGTGCTGCTGCCGCTTCTACACTCGCTATCCTGAACTCCATTCAGAAGAGAGCTATACGTCTCATTGGTGACCCTACCCTCACCCAAAGGCTGCCATCTCTTGCCCACCGACGTGCCGTTGGTGACCTCTGTCTCTTTTATAGATATCTGCACAGGCAGTGCTCAGAGGAGCTTTCTTCCATACTTCCTTCACCTGCTGCCCCCAACAGGTCTACTAGGGGAACAGAGCGAATGCACCCTTTTACTGTCCAGGTCACCAGACATAGAGCATCTTGTTATGCCCGCTCTTTTGTCCCGAGGACTTCCAAGTTGTGGAATTCCTTGCCGGTACATGTTTTTCCTTCTCTTCCGAACCTCCAAACCTTCAAGTCCAGAATTAACAAGTTGCCTCGTTCCTCCTTGTCGACACCCACGGTACGATATTATTTAGGCTGTAAGCCCTCGTGGTGTGTTGTTGAAAAAAAAGCTGTCGTGACAACGTACTACCTGGTTCCGCACCGAAATGGCGACCCTCTCGTACATCTCATAATGTTATAGGAAGCTGGCTTATTACTTTATGGGTGCGTTCTCGTTGCAATTAGTATACCGTACTGACAAGCTCTAATTAGAGCGAAACTGGTCTGCGGTTCTAATTATGGTGAGAATGCATCTAGCCTTACATACATTGTCCCTATATTAGGGAAGAAATGGGCCAGGGCTGACAATTTACAAAATTGTTAGTTGGTTGTACACAGTCTCTATTTTATAACATTTTGTCTTATTTGGAGCTGTCGTGACAACATACTACCTGATTCCACACCGAGATGGCGACCGTGTGGGAAATCTCGCAATATTGTAAGTAATATATAGAATTCTTGTTATGAACAATGAACAATTCAAATTTCTGGTAAAATAGTGGCACTGAGTTTAACGTCGTATATAATTTCCAAGGAAATTATAAATAATTCAAGGTGAAACACTATATGTTCTTATGATAATTAAGTATGATTTCACGGAACACATTTGCACTGTTACTAAATATCGATAAATTTCAAGGAAACGCAAACTGATTAGGATCCCCACCTACCTGTTAAATATATTTGTAGCACACCACCTTTAGCCTCTATGCAAGTCCTAAGTCCAAACTTTTGACCAGACAGCGTAAAAGCGGCTTGTTTATTTACGTAGAATTTTCTATGATATTGATCGCGGTACTAGGAAATGTGGATGTAAACATTGCTGCCATAGAGTCTGCAGCTTTGACCCAGTTAAGTTTACTTGGAATTACAGCTTGAGCCAACATTTAACGGATGTTCCTAAACTTTCTACACCACAGAAATAGCGAATCTGATTAATGTAAAAAAGGTAAGATGCTTACTGGCAATTAGGCCATTGCTGACCCTTTTTGCTCATCTAAACTAACCTACCCTCCACCTTGAGCTCGATCTCAACGACGACAGTGATTTTGAAAAATCATCCGGCGCCGGTGAGGCTCGAACCGTCGTCCCCCGAGTCCGTATTGGAAAGTCTGAATCGACTTTCCCGCACGGCCACGGGGGCGCTATCTGATTAATGTAACTTCACCTGTATTGAGAACAGCAATAATAACCTAAGAAAACTTATAAAGTAAAAAAAAGATCAGTGAGCGTATGGAAAGATAGTAAATATTAAAGCCTTGACGCTTGACGTAAAAAATCCGTTGTGGTAGCGAAAATATTTCCTCTCTAAGAAAGTAGGATGTTAGTCGAACAGTTTTAATCGGAGAGTTTAAGAAACAACGTAACCTTTGCAGTTATTTGAAGACAATTACTGTGTTTTGTATTCGAGTACAGCAAGCCTTGAGCATAATAATTAAAAATCACTCTTTATTTTTACTTGACGGTTAATTTCTGCATCAACGTCTATCGACATGACGCCATGTGTGACGTACTCGTTACAATAATGCATTTTACATATATGTAACATTGAATTAATTTAAATTTATTAGTCATAATGATGTAGTCATGTTGCATCAGTATGAGCTAATCGTTATGTTTGAGTTTTACATTGTTATTTAATGCTTAAAAAATTAGTTGAAACACGGTGGGCACAGATATCGTCAGATATTTTTTTTATTTTTTATTTTATTTCAACAACACACCACTAGCGCTTACAGCCTAAATACTATCGTACCGTGGGTGTCGACAAGGAGGAAAGAGGCAACTTGTTAATTCTGGACTTGAAGGTTTGGAGGTTCGGGGGAGAAGGAAAAACATGTGCCGGCAAGGAATTCCACAACTTGGAAGTCCTCGGGACAAAAGAGCGGGCATAACAAGATCTTCTATGTCTGGTGACCTGAACAGTAAAAGGGTGCATTCGCTCTGTTCCCCTGGTAGATCTGTTGGGGGCAGCAGGTGGAGGAACTATGGAAGAAAGCTCCTCTGAGCAGTGCCCGTGCAGATATCTATTAAAGAGAGAGATAGATAGATAGATAGAGAGAGAGGGAGATAGAGAGAGAGAGAGAGAGAGAGAGAGAGAGAGAGAGAGAGGTCACCAACAGCACGTCGGTGGGCAAGGGATGGCAGCTTTTGGGTGAGGGTAGGGTCACCGATGAGACGTATAGCTTTCTTCTGAATGGAGTCCAGGATAGCGAAGTATATAAAGTATAGAGATTAGCTGGTGAAAAATATTTTCGAGCCCGGAAAAGGAAACCTAATTTCTTAGCAGCCGCTTCTGCAATTGATGTGACATCTTGGTACCAATTGAGATTTCGATCCACAGAGATACCAACAAGTGAGAAGGACTCATTACTTTGAATAACTTGGTTGTTTATTGTGATGGGTCTAGGGCTGGGGTATCTCTTATGAGAAAGAAAGCAAGACTGTGATTTGGTGGGGTTGAATTGTACAAGATTTCTACTTCCCCAGTCTAATATTTTTTGGAGATCCGCGGAGATGTAACCCTACATGAGTCTGCGATCCTCATCTAGTTGGGCTAAAGAGACAGGCTTAGTGTATTGTATATTGGAGTGGAGGGTGCTGTCGTCCGCGTAACTGTGAACTGGGTTGGATGTGCTAGAGAGGTCATTGATGTGGAGAAGAAACAAAGTAGGGGCTAAAGCTGAACCTTGAGGAACTCCTGCATTAATTGGATATAGTTTAGAGGAATGGCCATCCACGACAACAGAAATGCTCCGGTTGGAGAGGAAATTTGCTGTCCACGTACAGAGTTTTGGTGGTAGGCCATAGGCCGGTAGTTTATTAAGTAGCGCTGCGTGCCAGACCTGGTCGAATGCTTTGGATATGTCTAGAGCGACAATCTGGGATTCACCGTGTAGTTCTATAGACTTGTTTCAAGAATGGGTGACAAAGGAAAGGAGGTCGGCAGTTGATCTGCGCTGACGGAATCCATACTGCCTGTCGTGGATTAGACTGTGTTTTTCAAGAAATTTTAGTAATTCGGTGTTTATATACTTTTCCATCACTTTATAGATGACTGAAAGGAGAGAAATAGGCCTGTAGTTGCTAGGAAGCGCTTTGGATCCTTTCTTGGGGACGGGTTGTACTCGAGCAGTTTTCCAGTTACTAGGGAATATGCCTCTATTGTAAGATGTCTGAAACAGACGAGTCAGGACAGAAGCAAGTTCTGGTGCGCATTTTTTGAGAACAATTGCTGGGATCTCGTCAAAGCCAGAGGCTTTCCTAGTATTAAGAGAAGAGAGCATCTTTCGTACCTTTCTAGTTTTGAAAATGATATCCGTCATTTATTGCGCGACATTGGGGACTGTTGGTGGTTGAACATTCGGAGGTGGGTTGATAGTGGAATTGCCGGCGAACAACGAAGCAAAAAGTTCAGCCTTGTCCAGGGCGGTAGAAACAATTTTATCCCCTGAGACACGGGGTGGGAACGTGCTCTTGCAGAAATTATTCCCAATAGATTTAGCAAGAGTCCAGAAGGGTTTACTGCCGCTGGAGCTTAAGAGGACTTTGTTTTTGATGTGGTTATTAAATGATTTTTTTGCCTCAGAAAGAATGCGGACATAACGGTTTCTTGCGTCGTTAAATGCTTGACGGTTTTCTTGACTGGGATTGTGTAGAAGCTTTTTGTGCGCTCTGACCTTTTCAAGTCTGGCCTTGTCACAGGATTTAGAGAACCAGGGCTTTTGAGTGGCTGCAGAGGTTTTCTGTGTACGTGGAATGAATAATTCCATGCCAGCTTGGATAATTTCGGTGACGTTTTGTGAGATATCAGAGGGGTCAGGATGAGAGAAGCAGACAGACGCCCATGGAAAGGAGGAAAAGTAATCTCGCATTTCGTCCCAGTTCGCGGAGTTGTAGTGCCAAACGATACGTGGGTGTGATGACTGTGTGACCTCGGGTTGCATTGTGCAGGAAGCAGTAATCATACCGTGGTCTGAGCGACCCAGGGGGGGGGGGGCGGTGACTGATATCTTATAGCAGTCAGGATTTGTAGTTAGAAAGAGATCTAAGGGATTTGAGCTGTGTGTTGGGATGCGAGAAAAGTAAGTAGGTTGCTGAACCATATTGGCTAAAGAATTGCTGACTGCAAAGACCTCCGCTGCTCTTCCTTGTGGATCGGTTTTTGAAGATCCTAGCCATTCCTTATTATGGACATTGAAGTCACCAAGAATAGTGAGCTCGGAGGAAGGATATTTAGAAATCAGATGGTCGGTTTTTTTTTCAGAAACGTAGTCAAAGAGCTGGACAAAGTTGTTGTCAGAAGGTGACCGGTAAATGCAACAACAAATATTGGAAATGACCTTGGAAATACATTGTAAAGGGTCCTAATTCGCCGCTCATTAAAATTTTAGAGTCGGGATCGTCTGACTAACCAATTGTTTCTACGAAAACTCGCTAAACGCCAGAAAATCCTGATCTAGTCAGCCTGTCATGACATATACATGTTAAAAAAATGTCTCAAGGAATAAAGAAAGTCAATATGCAACAAGTGAACTGCTAATAATACTGATTGACATTGGTTGGGTTAAAAAATGTGTGAGACAGTAACTCTTATCTCGTTTGTAAATATTTATTGCGTTTAATCGTAAAATATCAAAAGTCCTTGCGCAGTGCATTTGTTGACTATAATACTAATGCATACCTTTTATACGAGGGCAGTTCTCTATTTCTTAAGTATATTGTGGTTTTGCTAAACGTAACGGAGACTTGGTGACTTATTTATTTTTAAACATTAGTAACTAGTAATAAATATGAAACTTAGAAGGAGAGTTGTAGTAACTGCAAAAGTATTGGAAAAAGTGTCATGCAAGTAGGCACTAACACACATTTTTAGTGAATTTTCATTAAGAAAAGTTATTTGTCATTAATAATAAAATAATCGTCGACATCACTTCAGATTCTGTAATGCAATATCTATAATGTTAGACAAAGACAGATGACGTTACATGTACTGCTATGTTATTTAAATAAATCGTAGATAAAAATCTAAACAATGGAAGTTATTGCAAGATGTCAGACTGGAGAACATTGTGAGAGATACGACAGGGACGCCATCTCGGTGCAGGACCAGGTAGTATGTTGTCATGACAGCTTCAGTTTACACACAATTTTATAGATAGAGCTGTATATAATGTACAACCACAGCATATTAGACTTACGCTGTGGAACTTACAACCAACTAAAAACTTTGTAAATTGTCAGCCTTGGACCCTTTCTTTCTTAATACTGGAACGAAGTTTGCGTCCAAAAGCGCTAAATTTTAGCATGCGAATGTATACTAATAAATAAATAAAATTAATAACAGTGATTCAATTTGTTTAAAAGCAATCTAGAAAGACGTTTCATTATGTATAAACATTAAGCTACCCATTCTTCACGTTCGTGGTATTTAAAATTAAAAGCCATCTCTCTCTCTCTCTCCATTTCTATCTCTCTTTTTTTATCTCTCTCTCCTAGTTTAATCTGACCACACGTAGATATTTGCCACAGAGAATCGTCTACGCTTTGCGCATTGCATAACCTCGAAATCGACTCCGCTGGTGCTAATTGCTAATACTTTATTAGGATCTTATAATATAAAACAACTAGGTACCTATATTTTGAGGTTAATATAATTTTTAGGTAAATAATAACCCAACTTTTAATTATTATTTTTTATTAATATTATTGGCTGCGGCATCTCAGGCCATTAGCACATTCATTACCCATCATTCACTATTTTTTAAAATTTTCCAGACAAAGTCAACTTCTCGTTGGCTCGCCCAGGGATCGACCCCGGGACCTCTCGCTTAGCAGGCTGGCACCTAGCAACCTGCGCCACGAGGGCGTCAACTTTTAATTTTAACTTAACTTTAACAAAATAACTGTAGTAGTATATTATGATTGTAACATTCAACGAAACAAATATGAAAGTGCTAGGTAAACTACACGTAGATTGTAGATACTGTATGTATTACCTAGTGAACTCTATACAGAATTCACTGGTAGGTATTACAAGACATGTACCTACTTCCAACTAATACAGTAAGTACTTATAATATCTAGGTAGGTACTACAAAGTACATACATTCCTAGTTAAAATTATATAACAGATGTTTAGGTTAAATTATTAAAATTTTAATTTCAAAATTTTGTATTGCTTATATTTATTTCATTTTCAAAAAGTATGGATACAGCAATAGTAAATAAGTGTTGGAAAGAGTTTAGGTGCGTTATGGTAGTGAATTTTCGTAAAAATATTCCAGATGGTGATATTTCAATTTCCCATTAAACTAGAATCTTCAGTTTTGATACATAGTAAAACCTATATAAAAGCAGCGTGGATACTAAATTTTAAAAATAACACAATAAGCTTCACAGATAATTACAAATTTGTTTAAAAAAACCTTTTTACTTATCTTGTTTGCAGAAACTAGTTCAATTGAGTTGATTAAAACCGTTCATTCAAACGACTAACATGGAAAAATACTTACCTGCCGCCTATAAATAAGAGAAGAGAGCATCTTTCTACGAGAATTTGCTAAAATATAGACTATTAAACCATAGACTCTATAACTGGAGCTACTGCCAAAGCATCAGAAAGAGGGTCCATTTGAAATGGGTTTTCCGAAAATATTTTAGTAAAATGAAGAACCATGGTGGTTGAAACGGAAACTTAAGGCTTTATAAAACACACTTATTATGACATTTCGTTCACATAATCCATATTTGTTTCAGACTATTGTCTGAAAATTGCGAATTTTGATGTTTTAAATCGCGACTTTGACGTTTTAAAAAGAAAAATTATAAAATTTTTAAAATATTCTTCTGCTACTTCTTGACCTTTTTGCGTCAAGAAAACTTAACCGTTGTATGTAGTATTCAATTGGGTTTGTTAATCACACAAAATATTTTGTTCTTGTGCTTTCCCCTGATCCCCAGTGGCACACAATTTTTGTTTCTTTAAATGTCCGTTTTTTTCCTTTTAACTTTGTATTTTAAGTTGTGGCGTGTAGGGGAAGTTTGATAGTAGAGAAATATGAGCCAAATGAGAAATGAGAAATATGAGAAAACCCAAAGTTTTCCCGAAAACTGGCCCAAATTTGGCCCATAATTTTTTGATGATATATATATATATATATATATATATATATATATATATATATATATATATATATATATATATATATATATATATATATATATATATATATATATATATATATATATATATATATATATATATATATACAGGGTGCTACAGATTCGAGGCTCACCATGGGTATCTTCTAAACCGTAAGAGATACAGGGTGGGTTAAATTGAGGCAAATATGCGCAATTGTGGGTCTTGTAGCATGCCATCTTAAAATTTGCTAATTTCCGAATACTTCCATAGATATACGAAAAAAAACGAAAAATGTAAATTCCGTTTTCATTTTTTCCTGAAGTTATTTAAAACGATATAAAAAAACGAAAGGCACTTCTTCATTGCCACTTTTTCTACTCTAGAAGATGTAGTAAGCAGATTCTCAGTACAACGTTTCGTTTAGAAGAATACATCATCAACTTTGTTTTTTCATATGGCCGTTAAAATAAGTACACCCTGTATTAGAAAGAATATTTTATTGCAAATCGAATTATGTATAGCACGATAGGTTCCTTATGTTGTTTTTTGTATTATTTAAATTTTCAACAATTTTCAATGCGTAGCAGGCGACGGAAACGAAAAAGTTACGATGATTGCCAGTCAAACATAATCAACACCATGATAAACAGTTAAGAGAACATGGTTCAAAGATACAGCCCTTTAATGGTAGGACGGACGGACGGATCGCGTACTTACCCTTATTAGTAATGGGTTTCCGTTTCTGTACGAAACCCCAAAAATACAGTTCAATAATCTAATCTGCGCTTTATTTAAATTTGATAATTTACAATGGGTGGGCTTTGGACATGAAACACTAGTACAACTGTCAAAATTCAAAATGCATAGAAACTCAACAATCAGACAGACGCCAGTTTTGCATCGTTTTGCATCTCAATCACGTTTAATTAATATCATTATTAATAAAATAGTTTATTTGATGTTTTGATAATCTTGATTACAATACAGTTTTGAAATGAAGAGCAAAGTTGGATGTTAAGAGTTTTTTGTTTGTGCCACGGAAATGCCGTTGGTGCTACAGATATGTATTTCCAACAATATCCCCAGCGAAGTCAACCACATAGAACTGATTTTGCTAAACTGGATAAACACTTAAGATAACATAGTTCATTCAATAAACTTCGAAAACAATATGGAAGCAAAGTACGTAATGAAGAAGTGTATGCAACTAAATTAATAATATCTTAAGCTTAGGTGTTAATGAGGCAAATGCTCAAATAAATTGCCGTTTACTTGGATAGATTTGCGTGCTCTTCTCCCCAACTTTTCAATAGATCGCTGAATTGATCTTTTGTTGATGGATCTACATGCACTAATAATCCGATTTTTTAGCTCATTTAGACTGGTTACAGGAGTTTTGTAGACTATGTCTTTGAGAGCGCCCCAGAGAAAGAAATCTAAGGGTGATAAATCTTTACACTTTACACTGCTTCCATTTCCAATCCACCTGTTAGTAAACTCCCCATCTAAATAATGTTTGACATTTCTCCCATTATGTGGAGGAGCGCCGTCCTGTTGATACCACAGATTAGGTAATGTGGCTAACGGAATCTCCATTAGGAAATCTTGAAATTCGTTAGCCAAAAACTCCAAGTACCGTTCAGACGTTAGATTTCCTTCAAAAAGATGCTGGCCCAGCAATCTGTCACCTATCAACCCAGCCCACACATTGACACCAAACCTAACTTGTGGTCTGGCTTGTCTGTGGCCTCTCGGGTTCTCCAAACTCCACACATGCTCGTTATTCCTGTTGAAAATTCCAGCGTTTGAAAATCTAGACTCATCGGACCAGACTATTTGACCTAGGAAGTTATTATTGGCCTCTACATTCTCCATCAACCAACGACAAAATGCAAGTCGCTATCACCGGGATGCAATGTTTGAAAAATTCTAATTTTATACGGTCTATAACCTTGCTTCCTCAAAATTCGCCAACACTTGATATTGTTGAGAGAAGAGATACTTGCTTCCGCCGCTACCTGTCACGTTGAAGCAGATGGATTTGCAGTTACCTGACAATTAACATTAAAATTGAAATCGGCGCAACTATGGGAAATTTATTTTTCCTTACATGTGTAATAACTGCAGTCACTTCTTCATTAGTTACTTTGCTTCCATATTGTTTTCGAGGCTTACTAAATGAACCATGTTCTCTTAAGTGTTTATCCAGTCTAGCAAAATAAGTTCTATGTGGTTGACTTTGCTCGGGATATTGTTGGAAATACATATCTGTAGCACGAACCGCATTTCTGTGACACAAATAAAAAACTCTTAACATGTCACTTTGCTCTTCATTAGAAAACTGCATTGTAATCAAGATTCTCAAAACGTCAAATAAAGTATTTTAAAATTAATGATAACAATTAAACGTGATTGAGATGCAAAACTGGCGTCTGTCTGATTGTTCAGTTTCTATGCATTGTAAATTATCAAATTTAAATAAAGCGCAGATTAGATTATTGAACTGTATTTTTAGGGTTTCGTACAGAAACGGAAACCCATTACTAATAAGGGTAAGTACGCCATCCGTCCCTCCGTCCTACCATTAAAGGGCTGTATCTTTGAACCATGTTCTCTTAACTGTTTATCATGGTGTTGATTATGTCTGACTTGACAATCATCGTAACTTTTTTGTCTCCGTCGCCTGCTACGCATTGAAAATTTTTGAAAATTTAAATAATGCAAAAAAAAACATAAGGAACCTATCGTGGTATACATCATTGAATTTGCAATGAAATATGCTTTCTAACATAGGGTGTACTTATTTTAACGGCCATATGAAAAAACAAAGTTGATGATGTTTTCTTCGAAACGAAACGTTGCACTGAGAATCTGTTTACTGCATCTTGTAGAGTAAAAAAAGTGGCGATGAAGAAGTGCCTTTCGTTTTTTTATATCGTTTCGAATAACTTCAGGAAAAAATAAAAACGGAATTTACATTTTTCGGTTTTTTTCGTATATCTTCGGAAGTATTCGGAAATTAGCAAATTTTAAGATGGCATGCTACAAGACCCACAATTGCGCATATTTGCCTCAATTTAACTCACCCTGTATCTCTTACGGTTTAGGAGATACCCATGGTGAGCCTCGAATCTGTAGCACCCTGTATATATATATATATATATATATATATATATATATATATATATATATATATATATATATATATATATATATATATATATATATATATATATATATATATATATATATATATATATATATATATATATATATATATATATATATATATATATATATATATATATATATATATATATATATATATATTGGTTTATATATATATATATATATAAACACAAATCTCCTCATTAGTGAATTTTTCGTTTTACGAAAAATTGGCTAAAAACATATTGATACCCCACTGGAATACGGCACGCCACCGGTGATTAGAAATATTTTAGGAACAGGGCGGTGGTAATTATGTACAATTTCTCTCTTTGAATTCTTTTCATATCTTGTATCGTAGTGGAACTATAGTCCAAGGCGTCTTAGGTGCTACACCCTGTATATAAAGGGTAACAGACTACGGATATAGGTTTCTACGAGTCCTATAATGCGCTCATTTGGACAAAAAATTTTGATCTCCACATGGGATTTTTGTTCTCCGAAAATTCGATAAAAAGTAACTCCTAACAGAGTTGATATAGAGGACGGTCGACTTAACCTCCGGTCGACTTAACTTTAACCGGAAATTACCAAAACAGCGCACACCACAAGAAAGCCTATGTAACGTAGAATAATCTGAAGAAAAAAAATTACGGAAAATCCATCAATAACAGATTAATTGGGCAATTAAGTTCTCAAAAACACACGATTTGCATGGTTCAAACTGTCAATGTTCAGCAGCGTTTAATATTTCATCCCCGTTTTAACGAAATAAAAGCTCTAAAATGCTTTTTTACACAAAATCCTTCCGACCTGGCCTTCTAGACCTGACGACACTACCTATCTGCATCAAATATGTCAACCAATCAACAGCCATAACCTCAGGTGCAAAAATATACGTTTTTGTTGCAAATCGAAACGTTTTTATCATTGAAAGGTTACCAAAAACGAAATCTACGACACTGTTTAACTTTATTAAGGTATGTAGAACTGATTTAAGGCCTTATTCTGTTATAATCACGTTTCTATAAAGTTGATGTTAAATCGACCGTTCCCTGGATATATAATACAGTATCTGTGATTGAAAAGGATCGCACCACTGCTGAAGTGGTGATAAAGAGTGCAAATTTGCTTTTAGACTTTATTCTTCCGTGAGTGATTATCAAGATTTAAATGTTTAAAGATAGCAAAATAGGAAGCCTACAATGCTGTCAATATCTTGAACATGCACTTACTGTCTCAAGGTCATATTATGGTAAGCGTAGCTAATGGCACCATACTTTTAATGCCCTGTTACAATCTCACTGGTTTAGAGAATACTAAAAATATAATGGATTTTCCTATTTTATTGCTTTTATTTTTATTATGCCTATTAGCATAGGAAATATTGCATGCGTCTAAGTACAATGTACGTATTTCATTATTAAAACACAAATTCACATTATCTGAGTAATAAAAGATTAACATTAAATTGGTACATTTCAACGGATGTATCTTCGTGAAGAAAGCTTGTAGAAAATGTTTGCTTGCAACAACTAATTGATTCTAATCACCACTCGATTAATGATGCGGTCCTTTTGAATCACACTGTATGAAACAAATTTGAAATGGTGAGACAACAGTAAGAAAACTAGATGAATTTTATAACTTACTAACCTTTTGCGTTTAGGGATTGCTTTAATTTGAGCGGGTTCTTCTTCAGGACCAAGAAACCTATTCATTTCCCATTTGTTATTCGAGTTGTCATCTTCCCAATCAAAACTGTCATCGTCAATTCGTTTTGTCATTCTAAATTCAAATTCGCCGCTAACTTGTTAAAATGAAATTCAACACTTCACATGCACACAAACCAATTAATTAAACCATTTATATAATTGATAACGCTCTCACGGTTCTTAAATATTCACATTAACAGCACTTGTGAAGTCAATGGAAATTCCAGGTATGTATAAATTTTGATGGGATATTTGCGTTGATCAAATATTAACTTAGGTATTAGGAGCACTGCTTAAAATCCAATTGTATACTAAATAAACAGCCACTATAATAAATACCACCTCTTAGTTATAGAAAATAGTACGAGTGATAGCGTTTGAGTATTACGTAGGTATTTGCTGTAATAGTAACTGAAGGTGAAAATGTCGCTTATACAGGGGCTTCTCCATAAAGGTAGGTATATTTAGACTAGCTGATGCCCGCAACTTTGTCAGCGTGGAATTCAGTATATTCATAATAATAATTATAATAACCATATTTTTCAGGATGTCATAAATACCTTACAAACTGACATATTTATTTATTTATTTATTAAATCAATTACAACCCAACAGAAAAAAATCCATAAATTAGGGTACTTAACTAACAGTTACAAATAAAAATAGAAAGAGAATCAGTACACTAAACTACATGGAGGAAAACAGATGGATATTGCACATTATATGTGCCGACACCTCAGATGCGCTATCACATATAATGTCAGCACCACTGACAATGCAAACTTGATTAGCAAACTTGCACATTTGATACATCGGCGATTTAAGCATCATGTCCGTTCTGGCCGTGGGCAAACTAAAAAAGTTACTGTTCCTCGTCCACAGAGCCGGCACTCTCAAATTGATCTGTGACAGCAGCTCAGGCGAATCAACCCTATTCCACAACAATTTCTGTAGAAAACCAACCACAAAGCAAACCCTTCTGGCCTCCAGAGAAGTCACGTTAAATCTGTCAAGAAACTGCTGATACGGTGTGCCCCGTGATGGATAGACACCATCCAACCTGTAAGATATATGCTTGAGGTATATTTTCTGAGCCCTTTTGATGGCATCTTTATAGTATTGGTATAAAAGGGACCAAACTTGCTAGCGTATTCAAGCCTATCTCTCACCAATGTGCTATACAATACTTTTATGCACTCGGTTCCACTGAAATCCCTACAGACTCTGATGACAAAACCTAGAGACCTCATAGCTTCTGATATGATGCCTGAATATGAAGTTCAAAACACAGTTTACGGTCAAAAAGAACACCCAAATCTCTCCTGCTATCACTCCTATGCAAAACACTCCCCTGTAAAGTATAATTAAAATTGATATTGGTAACCCTCCTAGAATAGGTCACTGCGGTACATTTAATTATATTGAGTTCTAGCATATTTTTATGACAGCAATTCTGAAGAGCAACCAAATCATCCTGCAACACAAGACAGTCCCTCAGTGAGTCTATCCGATGAAATTTCTTTAAGTCGTCCGCATACAGCAAACACCCAGAACATATACGATCACAGAGGTCGTTAATGAAAATAATAAATAGTAGAGGACCCAGGTTCGAACCTTGTGGTACGCCTGATACAGGAGTCTAGTGTTTGGATTTAATTCCCATATATTCTACATAATGTACACGGTTGGTCAAATATGAGCAGAAAAGTTGAACCAGATCCTCAGCGAAACCGATGGCTGACAACTTGGACAGTAGAACAGAATGATCAACTATGTCAAATGCTTTGGATATATCCGTATATATATATATATATATATATATATATATATATATATATATATATATATATATATATATATATATATATATATATATATATATATATAACACCCGACTGTTTACCTGCGTCAATTGACTCGGCTATGTACTGAGTGAACAACAACAAGTTTGTCACAGTTGAGCGCACAGCAACAAAACCATGCTGATTGGTTGATATCCTGTTCTTTAAGTTATTGTATATGTGCTCATAAAGCATAGACTCCAATACTTTTGAAAATATTGAAAGAATCGATATAGGCCTATAATTATTAATCTTGGAACGACAATCCGACTTAAATATCGGAACCACTCTGGCTATCTTCCACACATCAGGATATGTGTGTGTCTTCAAGATTTTGTTAAAAATCAAGCACAACGGGTGACTCAGCACTGCCGCACAATCCCTAGCTATAAACGAAGAGACTCCGTCAGGGCCAATTGTAAGTTTCGGCTTAACACACTTTAGGGCCTTAAAAACCTCATCCTCAGTTACTGTTGTGAAATTTACATGTGAAGACGAGTAGGATTCGGTCATTGACCCACGACCAGAGGGTGGAACATAAACAGAGTCAAAATGTGTGGCAAAACCGTCTACTATTGTCTGTGGTGTATCCAGTGATATCCCATTTAAGGACATAAGACTAGGAATCCTTGAAGTATAGTTCTTATGCGCTGTCTCTGTTTCCCTTTTGACCTCTTTACGTATATTTTTAAAACATTCGAGATGATAAGCCGAACGGGTCTTTTAGTGAATTTTCTTAGAAAAAATTCACTAATGAGGAGATCTTGACTTTTGAATTTTGAAAAAATTTCTTCAAATGAGCGCGATCTAGGACCCCTAGAACCCATATCCGGGGTCAGTTTTAATTTTTATATGTTTATATATGTATATATATATATATATATATATATATATATATATATATATATATATATATATATATATATATATATATATATATATATATATATATATATATATATAGGTATCACACGGATAACTCAAAAAAAAATGAGCCGATTTTGATAAAATTTGGCATGTACGTTTCTTTTATAAATGGCTTGGATAATTTCGTTAGTCAGGAAAATCGGACAAGGTTTTCCGGGAAAATTTTGAGTTTTCATTCGAAAAAAATTCTTATCTCAAAAAGTAATAAGCCGATTTCAATAAAATTTGGCATGTAGCTTCCCTTTGTAAATGGCTTTGACAAGTTTGTTAGTCAGGAAAATCTGACAAGCTTTTCCGGGAAAATTTTGAGTTTTCATTCGAAATAAATTTTTATTTCAAAGAATAATAAGCCGATTTTGATAAAATTTGGCATGTACCTTCTTTTTGTAAATGGCTTTGACAAGTTCGTTAATCAGAAAAATCGGACAAGGTTTTCCGAAAAAATTTTGATTTTTTATTTGAAAAAAATTTTTATCTTAAAAAATAAAAAATCTATGATAACCAAATTTGGTAGGTAGGTTTACGATATAAAAAGTAAACTATACACCAAAATTAAGATTTCTATGTTACAAGAAAAAAAAGTTATAATAAAATATTTTGTGCCAGATCATTTCTATGAAAATTCACTACCATAACGCACTTGCTGCGTCCAGGCTTTTTTATACTTAGACCAGTAGTAATCCTTACTTTTTAACAACTTAATGAGTTTGGCTGTGAACCATACCGGAAGCCTGGTATCTGGTGTTCTCTTATAGGGAACGTATTTATCAAATATGCTATACAGCAACCGGTAAAATGCATCGCACGCCTGATCCACAGTTGCCGTACCTTCTAATGAGCTCCAATCAACCCCGGCAAGCTGAGAGTACAGACCGCGGAAGTCAGCCTTTCTAAAGTTATAAACCCTTGAACTGCAATCAAATCCCTGAAACTGATCGCCCGACTGCTCAATAATTGCACTCACAGCCAGAGCAGGATGATGGCTGTCCTCTGGCAACAGAGGACCACCCTCATGACATACATCACACTCCACATTTCCTATCACCATATCTATTATCCTACCATTAATGTTTCTAACACCGTTAAACTGTACAAACTGATAAGCGATAACAAAAGCTGATAGACCTTTCACCAGCCAATTCTCACAATTTTCAAATCTGTTATTTACAAATTGCAATACGTACTCTGAGAACACGAGAACTGCACTTACTCCCCAGATAGAGATTACCGTAACACATGTAACCACATAACTTGTACTAATTTCTTCCAGCAGATACCACCGAAAATATACAAATCTGTTAGCACGAAAATTAATCCACTTCACTTCAACTCTACTTTTGTTTTATATATATATATATATATATATATATATATATATATATATATATATATATATATATATATATATATATATATATATATATATATATATATATATATATATATATATATATATATATATTAATTAAACCTAAAACTACAGTTTTGGCTGTTTCACACTGTATATTACAATGACTAGGTATAACATCAAATTGTACATAAGGCATTACGCAAGCTAAACCTCTATTTTCTCCTAGTAAATAATTAATAAAAACATCAATGTCTTTCACCCACTTATCGACTCTCGTCAACGTTTCAATCACTCTAAACTTTAACCTTATTCGAATGTCTTTACCACTGTTAAGTGATAGACATACCGACCAAAGTAAGTTCTTCAATCTTTCTTAACTTGGTCATAAAGTATATTCCAGATATTACGGGAATCCGTTATCTCTTTCTTTTTGTCAGGCTGTTCTTCCTGAATGAGAAGCAACTGATGTTCATCAGGTACTTTTTTTTCCCTCAGGGCTCGTCCGCGGCCTTGCCGCCCCGATAGCACCGCAACCCTTGGTTGATTGTGCCTGTCATCAGGTACTTAGAAACGTTTCTTCTTCTCTGTTCTTCTATAATTTTGCGTGAGTTAGCAGGATTAAAATATTTTTTCACATCGAGAGATTAATCTGCACTATTTTTCGCTTGCGTTTCTTGCAACATCGCTGAGATATCTTGCAACATGTATCGTGGATCTCTTTTTACTTAAACCAAACTGTCGTTCTGAGAGTCCCACTCCTACTTCTACTCGCTTTTTAGCATGACCTTAACCCGTAACCACTGGGGTGGATTATTTTCCTTTAACTGCTGAGGTGGAGTCTTACAGACTCCGACAAATAAATAGGGCTAATTAAAGTACGAAAATTGAAATAATTGCAATCCACATGCTGCACTAGTAAGATTGATATTTTTGGAAGTACGTATCACCAATTTTAACAAAAAAATATCGTAAAGGTGTAATAATAATATTTATTTGCAAATTACGGTACAAAAAGAACACATATTTCTTTTAAGTCATTTCTGACTTTGAAACGAGAAAAATAAATTACATAACTGCGTAAGTATGGTAATAAAGGTTGAGACAAAGTAAAAACGTAAAAAACAAAAAAATATCTACTAAGGAAAAAATTCGTGCAGGTGGTTCTTACTCCCTTAGTTCGGCACAGGTTGCACAGATTTTTCTGGAACATCCAAGACAGATTGGCTTCTGGCAGTGAATGCATACGTATTTCGTCTTCCTGTGCAACTTGGATGGACAGAGGAAGCAATATCGTCTATTTTCAAGGACAATTTCCTCATCAAGAACGGGAATAGGCATGTCCAGTATTCGACTGATGAGCATTTTTACTTCTTTGTTTATCCTTGGATTTCTGAGTCTGATTTCCATGTAGGGTTTGACGAGAGACATTGCCAGATTTTTTATAAAGTTACTTCGTGAAACGTCTTGGTTGTTTTTGTAACAACCGTTTAAAATGTAAGCAATTACCGCTGACATATCCAAGATTCTGAAGAATATGGCCATGGGCCATCTTTGCGTTCGGCGACTTGTTCCATAGATCGCACACTTTTCGTCCAAGGAATCCACTCCGCCTTTTGTGGTATTATAGTAAGCTATAATTTCCGGCTTTCCAGTTTCAGGATCATCGGACATGGAGTGGTGCATGGATGATACCAGTAACACAACCTTTCCTTTTTTCGGAACATGCGACAATAAAGTCACATCTTTGGTGAACCCGTATATGCTTGTACCTTCTTCTCTTTTCTTCCCCAAGAACTGCAAAGGCACTTCCCTTTTTTTTTTCAATGTACCGACGTATGTCAGGTCTTGCTTCTTCAATTCGTCAACTACTTGCAATGACGAAAACCAATTGTCAGCTGTTACATTGCGGTTGGACCCGTAAATTGGCTG
Source organism: Tillus elongatus (assembly GCA_964006375.1). Lineage (NCBI taxonomy): Eukaryota > Metazoa > Arthropoda > Insecta > Coleoptera > Cleridae > Tillus > Tillus elongatus. The sequence continues at coordinate 246,322,037 of OZ023263.1, read as the reverse complement.
TGTCAAACGCATTACTGCTTGAGTGGGTACATTCCAGTTCTTTTTTTGCGAATCAGTCAAAGGCATTCCATCACTTCCTTTTCCAGAATAAATATAAGCATTGTATGCATATCCAGTTCGAGCGTCAGTCAGCATCATTATCTTGAGACCATACTTGACCGGTTTATTGGGCATATACATTTTGAAACGGCAACGTCCCCTGAAACCTACCAACATCTCGTCTATGCATGCATTTGCACCGATTGAGTACATTGATTGTGCGTTTCTTATGAAATTGTTGAAAATCTCACTCACTGCTGCAGTTGGATCAGTTTTCTTTCTTTCATTCCGATCGACTGGGTTGTCGAATCTCAAATGTATGAGTAGCATGTTGAACCTTTCTTTACTCAATACTGCCCGAAAGATATCTCTTCCACTGCCATCTGTGGCAAACAGCAGCGAAGAATCTTCATGATTGGACTTAAAGACAGCCGTGTAATACAGAAGATCAATAAACGCCTTCATCTCAATTGCATCAGTGTCCCGCAATTCGGTTCTCTTGTCATCTTTATATTTTGAGGCTTCTTTTCGCAGTTTTACATTTGTCCATTGAACGACCATCGCGATCATTTGACTATCAAACATTGTGTTCCAGATTTCTTGTGGAGTTGCAGACTCCACCAAGCGAGCAGCACCGCGTAATGTTGGAAGCTTCAAGATATTGTGCTGGGGTGTTCTTACATTTCTCTTTGGTGCTGTTAGTGCCCATTTCATCCTATTCTTTCCGTATGCATATCTTTTCACTACCAGTTGTTCTTCTTCGCTACTTTCTTGTTCACTGCTGGTAGATGGCCTTCTCTTTCTTTGACTTCCTCCAGCTTCAGCATCCTGTCCCGAATATTCGCCGCCAACTTCCGCATCCTCATCCGAATTTCTTCCCTCGTTCCCTGCTGATTCCTCCGAAACTGTGTTGTGATCACTGTGTGCAATTTCTTCGGCAAAATCGTCGCCAGTTTCACTTAGATCACTGTCAAGTTCATCAAGCCAACCGATCGCAATTTCTGCAAAGTCATTTTCAAGGGGATTGATTGTTTGTCGGTAAGTCCCAGGCTTGGGATCCATTTCTAGTCAGTTTTTACGCTATAAAATTTTGATTATTAGTGAAGAGTGAAAATAATAAAAAAGTTACGTACTTACTGAGGTGGAGTCTGCGAGACTCCTGCCTTATTTCAACTGCTAATAACAATTTGTGCGATTACGACATGCGGCTGCCCTTACCTGCACGGCTAGACTGACCTAAGATGGGAAGGTACCTGGGAAGGTGGAGTGATGGGTTTAAAATTGGGGGTGGGGCTGAGAGTTTAAGGTGACACGGAGTCTGAGATACTCCACCTCAGTGGTTAAGGGTTAATCAAATGTTCAGGTAGCTTACCTAGGGTATCCAAAAGTCACTGGTGGTCTGAAGGATGACGCCAGTGTGATGAAGTATTATTTTCTATTGGTCTATTACAAAACGCGTAATTGTTAATTAAATAATTAGTTTAATAGAGAATAATATATTTGGTAAAATATTTTCACCATAAAATATTTTAAAGCGATTTATATTTAACTAAATGTGTATTTCGTATGAATTGTCTTATCCAGGCGTGATAAGGTGATGAAATTCCGAGCATCGCGGAGATTTTTGCCGTCTGTGAAAATAATATAAAAGCAGATGCCACACGAGGTAGACACAGTATTGGTAATTCCGATAGTAAGCCGACAACAGTGAGCCGTCACCAGCCCGTAAGAAACCGTACCGATTCCGCTTTCCATCCGAGCGCACCTGGTTTGGCTGATTTCGGTATACAAAAATATTGTCATAGATGAGAAATTATCCGTTTTAATTAATTCATATTTTGCAGCGAATTTTCATATTTTTAAATTATCAGGCTTCTCAGTTCAAATCTCCGCAAGTTATTTCTGCTTTTCCTGACCTGCCGCCGTCCCTTTAGACAATTCACGTATGTTAGATTATTTATTATTTTTGTGAGGATGCTGAGGATTCACAGTTCATTCAAATAATCGAGATATATTCATCTTGGATTGATCCCGATAGGTACGCTGAGGATTCACAGCCTATCTAGGTGACTCCAAGTAACACATTCCTTTCCAATTTATAACTTAATTAATGGAGCCCCACTGTTCGGGCACCAGCATAATTTAAATTAAGCCAGTATAACTCAAATCCATGCTCGAACATTGATGTATAAACTATATTAATACCAACAACTCAAAGTCAGTGTGACTTAATTAATATTTGTTTATTGTTTTCAATTTAATGAAGGTATAACATTTATATGAAAGATCAAAATTAACTTGGCTGCTCAAACAAAGGCATAAGATTTAATACAAATTAAACATTAGCACTTAAACTTGGTAGGATGTAAAATGTATAAATAAAAATCAAGAATGCAGTAAAAAAATCGGTTTATTCAAGATTATTGAGTTTATATAATGCTGCTTGCAGAGAATTTACCGAATTTAATAAAAAGATATAAAATTATTTATTATAGGTGTTCTGATGAGTTGTGGTCAAATTATTGATATCTTGAAGAGAAAGTAATACAGATAAATAAAGTACTTAGCTGATAGTTTCATCCATTGGTCGACGTCGTCCGGACTTCTGCTCTTGAGGTGGTAAGTCAAGTCTGCCTAGGTCAGAGTGCTGCGGGGGCCTCACTGTTTATATGCATCTTCTTACAGGAGCAGCTTGAGTGGCGTTTTCCTATAGGAGCAGCTTCATAGTGACGTGAAACACTGGATGTTTCTCATGAAAGACGGATGTTGCATTCTAAATGGGGTATTCGTCTTCTTCAAAAATGACAGACGTTGCTTATGAAACGACAATCGCTAACAAAACGACGGATGATCTTCTCCAAAACGACGGATTATCTTCTCCAAAACGACGGGGTGGCTTTAGCCGAATTCGTGTGTATGAGTGTCGGTTCAGTTCTTTATCATTTACATAAGGTAGCCTGTAACATGTTCCGTTTAAGTATAAAACTGATCTGCATGTTAATAACTAATAAAAATTAATTGACTTTTAATATTAATTTTAGAAACGCTACCACAAGCCACCATAAAACAACATAGGCATTTATAATGAACGAAGCAATTGTTGAAGGTAAATTCAGTACGGTAAAATAGCAGGCAATCATATATAATTAAGGAAATTGACAAAAGCAATTGTAAAATAAGCGAGCACTATGTTTTTCTCTTACCTATTTAGGCATGCTGACTTGTTTGATTAATTAACTACGTAATGGCATCTTCTGAGGTTGACTTTTAAGTAACAAGAGAACGTGTCTCGTGCTTAGAACGCCTTTTAAAGGTTCCTTATCTTGAAATATATTCGATCAATCGAGCTCTCGCGTCTGCAGATTCGTTCTCACTGAGTCATAATACGGCAGAGCGACTGACTACGAATTTGGTATGCCGCGTCGATGACTCTGACGTCACTAGTTAGAGTTATTCAGAAACCTTGTGGTTTGGAAAAGGGTAGTAACACGTGCGACATGTTACAAATTAACCCTGTACACTTCGTCTGGCCCCGGGCTTTCCGCCCCATACAGCATAAGCTCTTGTGTTATTTTATTGAGGACGCTGATGATTCGCAGCTCACTAAAGTAATCAAGATGTTTGTGTCCTGGTTTGGCCCTAGCGGAGATGCTGAGGGTTCACAGTTCGCATAGGCCTCCCGGACAATGTCATCCCGTATCTTCATTTCGCACTTTGTCGTCACCGATGTCCTCTGCTTTGATTGAGAGGTTATGGTTATTATTTTTATCTTGTTTATCGCTATGTGTCGCCCGCCTGTCGCATCCTTGCTTGAGTAAAACACCGCTCGTATCGTATATACCTGGCTGAATGCATACGCTTCGTCATACACTAACTCTGACCGTTTTAGCAGGAGCTACGTTCTGATTAATGTTATTTGCCCGCATATTTTATTTGTACATAGTTTGTTAATATTGTTTTGTGTGTGTATATATATATATATATATATATATATATATATATATATATATATATATATATATATATATTGTAAATAGTTTATGTTCTAAAAAATAGGGTTGGGTAAATAAAAGACCTTAATTAATTAATAATTCGTGTTTAACCCCTTAACCTATACTTACAAAATCTGCTACACCTTTTGGTAAGACAGAAGTGGTCGGGTCACGCCGAGTCAGCTATTAAAGCCCGATAACTCGGGGGTCACTAATTTTAGCCGGTATCACCTAAAGGCTACCGAACCCTTCTCCACAGAGTTACCCCGGTACTCATTACATGGGTCAAAGTTTCGTGCAGAGCGCGCAGACACCCTCAACAAGGAGTACACCCTTGAAAATCTGGCGCCCGGGATCACTCTATGGTAAGGGTCAATCTATGTCACGAAAAAAACGGTCTGTAAGCCAAGGCCTGGTCACAACAGTTCTAGGAGCTTTCCATTCATCCGAAGCAATCAAGCTGTTGCTATTTTCCACTCTAAGGAAAACTCGTGTCTGCAGAGTAGTTCGTTTATCAGATTAAGCATCTGTTGCGGCGACATATCCGCCAGCTCCTTAATGACCTCTATTGGAATTCTGTCCTAGATTTAACTTTTTTAGAGGATGCCGCTAGATCCTCTTCCGTAATCTCCCCTACATTTGTTACTACCGTTCGTTTTCCAGTAATTTTATAAGTAGACTTGGAGAACCCAAATCACCACAATACATTTTTTAAAGACCTGACGATCGTTTCACTAACAAAGTTAGCGTCATCAGGGGATGAAAAATTTTCTTTGTGGATTCCTGTAGCTTGCTCGCCTGGAAAAGATGTCCTCTCGTAGGTGACCTCGTGAGGTTATATGGTGGGTCTGAGTCTGCTTGGTGGTGGTAGGAATAGTAGTAGTTTATATAAAAAAACTGATTAAATGGAAAACGTCGCACTTCATGAACGACATCTACCAAGACCGATTCTGTTTAAAAAAAAAACTTGAACCATTTATTAGAGTTTTTAATGAAATAAAAAAACAAGAAATGTATAAAAATTGTTTTATTTTAAACATATAAAAATATATTATCACATCATTATAATTGACCTAATATGAACTATGAGAATACTTGCTAATAAATAAATGAACTATGATCACATGCTTGATTATTATTATTATTATACGAGACCCACGACTATTTGCGCCCCGACTGGAGTTTATAGAAATCATAATACAGTCCTTTGCGCTCCAGGAGATCATTGTGCTTGCCCATTTCGGCCACTTGGCCGTCTTTGATCACACAAATCACATCAGCGTCTTGGATTGTTGTTAGCCTGTGAGCTATCGTAATACAGGTTCTTCCAACTTTGGCATTGTCTAGAGCTTCTTGTACGATCTGTGACACAAAAAATCATTAGATTATTAAAGTCTTTAAAGTTTCTTGTGAATGTACCTTTTCACTTTCGTTGTCCAAAGCAGAGGTTGCTTCATCTAAAAGTAAAACATTTGGTTTTCTGACTAGTGCTCGGGCTATTGCTACCCTCTGCTTCTGACCACCAGATAACTGCGTTCCTTTGGATCCAAGTCTTGTATCATAACCCTGTAATAAATCACAAACATTTTATAACATTTTTTTTTAATTTAAGAAGCGAAACGCATTTTTATTGTAAACATAATGTTATCGAGAAATATATAATAAACCCTACGTCTACATATATAGGTTAAGCTCCTACCAAAGTGCGCGTGTGTGTGTGTTCTTTTGTTTCTTTAACATCGGCCTATTTTCGCGACTATGACAAATCACCGACGCCAGGGAGCAGTTTCACCTCACTATCCTGGAATTTTGCCGAACCCCTGCCTTTCTGTAAGCAGGGTAGGGATCGTTAACGTGCCCAACATCGCATGGACCCGGTACTGGCGGATTTATGCCCCCTCCGAAGGACGGAACGTGCAGACATTCAACTTGTTCAAATACAATGCAACAACCTCGGTTAATATTAATTGTACAGTACGTACTGAAAAAGTGAAAGGAAAACCTTAGGATCGAAGCCAGTACCCTTTGGTTCAAAAGCCCACGTTCTTACCGCTGAATCGCCGAGGCTCCCCTACCAAAGTGAAAGTGGCAACGGACTCAAAAAAATTGCAATGTTGGTTGTCGTGGGGATCCAAGAGGACCCTTTTTGATATATATTTCAACAACACATAACGTAGGTGTCGACAAGGAGGAAAGAGGCAACTTGTTAATTCTGGAGTTGAAGGTTTTGAGGTTCGGAGGAGAAGGAAAAACATGTGCCGGCAAGGAATTTCACAGCTTGGAAGTCCTCGGGACAAAAGAGCAGTATTCGAGGTTTGGCCTTATTTGTGAAGTACATAAGGTATAGAGATTAGCTGGTGAAAAGTATTTGTGAGCCCGGAAGAGGAAACCTAATTTCTTAGCAGCCGCTTCTGCAATTGATGTGACATGATGGTGCCAATTGAGATTTCGTTCCACAGAAATGCCAACAAGGGAAAAGGACTCATTACTTTGAATAACTTGGTTGTTCATTGTGATGAGTCTAGGGCTGGTGTATCTCTTATGAGAAAGAAAGCAAGACTGAGATTTGGTGGGGTTGAATTGTACAAGATTTCTACTTCCACAGTCTACTATTTTTTGGAGATCCACGAAGACAGAACCCTCCATGAATCTGCAATCCTCATCTAATTGGGCTAAAGGGACAGGTTTAGAATCTTGTATATTTGGGTGGAGGGTGCTGTCGTCTGCGTAACTGTGAACTGGGTTGGATGTGCTAGAGAGGAGGTCGTTGATGTGGAGAAGAAACAAAGTAGGGGCTAAAGCTGAACCTTGAGGAACTCCTGCATTAATTGGATACAGTTTAGAGGAATGGCTAGCCACGACAACAAAAACGCTCCGGTTGTAGAGGAAATTTGATTGCATTTATATCCAGGGGTGTCAGCAGTGTCCCCAGTAGCACTAAGGTCGAGAGCTTCGGTAGCTGAAAGGCTGCATTTAAAGCTGACGGCCCCTCACAGGGGCGTAGCAACCGCTGTATCAGCTGTATCAATGATACAGAGCCCGCCGGCCAGAAGGCCCTCCGCGAGCTCAGAGAGAAACTCGGAATCATTTGATGATGTAAAGAAGAATTCCGAAGACACAGCAAAGCAGAGGAAAGTCGCAGCAGTCTTCAAAAACAAAAAGCGAAGAAAATTCAAACGTTTTTTTTTTTGATGACATAGCACAACACAAAAAAATTGACGATTCCGAAGATTGTGTTAAAATTAATATATATATATATATATATATATATATATATATATATATATATATATATATATATACATATATATATATATATATATATATATATATATATATATATATATATATATATATATATATAGATAGATAGATAGATAGATAGATAGATAGATAAATTTATTTGTCATGAGCTGATACAATGTTTCAGATAGACACGTCAATAAAATTATAAAAACATCAGAATCAATAAGTAAAATAATGTACAAAATATTCACACAAACACAAACAGTCACACACTATATCACCACGAAATAACAAACAAGACATAAAAAAGACTAAATATATGCGACATCACAACAACTATGATGACCTTAAGTGATTTTCGAACTCATCGACAGAATAAAAACACTGCGAATACAGATACTGCTTGAGCTCTCTCTCGAATTGCGCCACGGTACGACAATCCCTAATATGATTAGGCAGCAGATTAAAATAATAAGAACCTGCATACAACGGCGACTTTTTATAGAATGAATTATTAGGTTTATTCAGATATATATTATCTCTAAAGCGAATGTTATAGCTATGTAAATTGTAATTGTGTGGCAAATCATTTCTCTTCTTAAATACATAACACATTAGCTTCAGTAAATAAACCCCAACAACTGTCAGAATTTTATTATTTTTGAATACCTCCCTACAAGATTCCCGAAACTCAAGGTTAAAAATCAGGCGCATAATGCGTTTTTGATGTAGGAGAACCCTAGCTGCATCCGTCGCCTGACCCCACGAAACTATGTTATAATTTATAGCTGAATGGCCAAGAGCATAGTACGCAGTCAACAGGCCATCTAAATTAAGGTAGGACTTTAAAGTCTTTAGAATGTAAAAACATCTGTTCAGCCTTGAGCAAACTGCGTCAACATTAGTGGACCAGGAGAAAACTCTGTCAATTACTGTTCCCAGAAATGATGTGGAGACAACAGAAGTTAAAGAGCTGCCATTGAAGTTAACACTGATGTCAACACGCGGACTTAACTTAGTTTGGAAATGCAGCAATTGCGTCTTGTCATAGTTAATAATCATATTGTTTTTTGTACACCAGCTGCTGAATTCATTTAAAACGTTATTAATTTTTTTATAGAGAGATGGAAGATTTGAGGCTGAGACTAAAATTGACGTATCATCAGCGTACATGAATACCAATCCATTTGATACATGTTTTGGCAAGTCGTTAACATAAAGCAGGAACAGCAGCGGGCCTAAAATGCTTCCCTGTGGGGCGCCAGTGTTTATGACTTTTGAGTCTGATAAGGCATCGCCCATCCTAACAACAAGTTTTCTGTTAGACAGAAATGACCGAATCCGGTTGTTCAAATTCCCTCTAATTCCCATATAATGAAGTTTGTCACAAACAAAGCCAGAATTTATCGTGTCGAACGCACGGGACAGATCAAATATATATATATATATATATATATATATATATATATATATATATATATATATATATATATATATATATATACATATATATATATATATATATATATATATATATATATATATATATATATATATATATATTCTACCAATGTTTGGATATATTCATATCACAGACTACACAAAAGTTTCGAATCGTGTTTAAGATAAGATAGCGTATCCTCAGCTTGTTTGCTATTTCTAACATAAACTGTTACAGTAGCAACAGCTGAAATAAGCTTTTAAAAATGAAAGTTATTTAAAAGCTATTTGAGTCCGTAAAAAAAATGAGTTGCAAATCTCAAATCATCCCAACAAATGGACAAATTAATTAATGTATTTTCCCAAATAGTCAGGTATTTTTTAAATTTTGAATAGAAAACGTTATAATAATTATTTTTACGTTTTTGCGAATTTTCTTAAGACGATGAAAAGCTTTTGAAAAACTTTCTTCAGAGGAGCGCGAATTTGGGTTCTTAGAACCCCAAAACAAGGTCCCTCACAATTCTAGGTCGAGTTCGTTAATCAGCCTTTATGCTCAAATTTTTCCGGTGGAAATCAAACTTAGCAAAAATCTTGTTTGGGCGAAAACCGAGGTCGGGTTCGTTAATCAACCTTTATGCTCAAGTTTTCTGGTAGAAAATTGGGGAAAACTTTTTGGAAAAGCTATATTTTTGTAATTATCAGTAACTAGTAAGTATAACAATTTAAAAAAATTTCTAATTGTTGCGAGAATGCATCTAGTCTTACATACTTTGTCCCTATATTGGGGTAGAAATGGGCCAGGGCTAACAATTTTTTTAAATTGTTAGTTAGTTGTATACCGTCTCTATTTTTAATACTCTGTATTATTTGGAGCGGGCGTGACAACAAGTACTTGGTTCCGAACTAGGTGGCGACACGTTCGCTACTCACTTAGTGTTTTAAGAGTGTACAATTCTTATGAAAATTCGCTACTATAATGCACTTGCTGCGTCCAGAAATTTTTTGTTTTTATTTTTGTTAGATTTTTTTTATTAAACTCATAATTTTTGGTGGCACTTTATTATTCTTCTCGTTAGAGTAAATGAATAGAAAGTAATAAGCTATTATGTTTAGTTTGGTTTAGAAATCCAAAACCTCCCACTTTGCAGGAGCCCACGATTTTGCCCTTGCTACAGGAGCCACTCAATGTTAGTTACGCCACTGGCCAATGAGCATGCAAATGTTTGGTGTGCCGATTCAAGTAGCACCAACTTATCGCTGCCGCAGTTATCTCCTTCCGCCATTGACTGTAACGTTATTCCGGCGAAATGTACTGCTTTCTTGTACATGATTTGCAATTATTTTTTTTCGTTCGCTGGGGTATAGTATACTTATTTTAAATAACTTATAATAAAATAACTTGACACTTACCAAAGGTAAGGAACTAATAAAATTGTGAATATTGGCGCTCTTGGCTGCTTCTATGATCTCATCCATAGCGACCTGTCTATGGTTAGCTCCATATGCAATATTCTCTGCGATGGTTTTATCAAACAGGTTAGGTTCCTGCGACACGATGCCTAATCTGGACCTTAAAGCGGACAGCTCCATGTTGCTTATGTCTTCACCATCAACTGAAACTACACCACTGGCTGGATCGTAGAACCGTTCCAGAAGCTGTATGACAGTGGACTTTCCACAACCGCTGGGACCAACCAACGCAACAGTCTTTCCTTGTAGTATAGAGAGATCGAGTCCTTTTAGAACAGTCACTGTAGGTCTGGTGGGATAGGAGAAGAACACATTGGAAAATTGTATGTCTCCTTTTACCTATAAAATAAAATGCATAAATTAGAAAAAGGACCAAAACAATTTCGAACAATTATATCCTTACCCAGGGTTTTGTCGAAGGAAAATCAACATTTCTGATTTCAGGTACCCTTCGAAGTAGCTTGAATATTCTACCAGCTGCTACCACACCCTTTTGGAAGTTTGGAGTAAACGCAAATGCGTTTCCAATGGACCAAGAGCCAGCAACTACAGTTTCTGATACTCTGAAAGAAATGATATTTTTGTTAATTTTCGTTTTGAATTTTTGTTAATGTTTTTCTTATATGGATAAGCAAAAATTGGGGCTCGTTTCTTAGACCACTAGAAAACTTTTTAATTATTATTACGGATTATATCAAAATGAGCAAACAATTGGAAGGGAGGAAAACTTTACTTTATCAGCAATTTTTCCGTACTGGTGCACTTTCTTAGACCAAATCTTCTTATCGAGTAATGCGCTGCTAATTTGCTTATACTTCAAACGTATCAATATCATAATTGAATCAGTTCTTTGGAAAGAAAAATAGAATTCGCAAAAACATATTTGAAAAATTTTTCGAGAAAATTCAAGTTGATAATACTCAAAAAGGCTGGACGCAGCAAGTGCGTTATGGTGGTGAATTTTCATAGAAATGATCTGGCACCAACTATTTTTTATAACTTTTTTTCTTGTAACATAGAGGTCTAAATTTTGGAGTATAGTTTACCTTTTATATCGTAAACCTACCTATCAAATTTGGTTACCATAGCCTTTTTATTTTTTGAGAAAAAAAATTTCTCGAAAGAAAACTCAAAATGTTTCCGGAAAACCTGGCTAACGAATCCAAGTCAGTTACAAAAGGAAGGTACACGCCAGATTTTATCAAAATCAACCCAGTATTTTTTGAGTTGGTGTGATACACACACACACACACATATATATATATATATATATATATATATATATATATATATATATATATATATATATATATATATATATATATATAGTGTGACTCATTTAAGATGGAAACACCACTGTAACTTTTGTATTTATACCTCGATTTTGATGAACAAAAGATTAAAAGATATGAGAAGCAAAACTCTATACATGGTGAGAAAATTGTTCGCTATGTCATTTGACCACGGTCCACTAGTGCAGTTTTTCTTCGTCATAAAATTTTAAAAAGGGTTGGGGGCATTTTCTGGAAGAAAATAAAAACTTCACTGCGGTCGGTATACTTCGAAAGAGATATTTATCAAATTTCATCAAAAAAAGAAGAATTATTAACAATTTCCGAAAAGTTAATTTGTTTGACCCTTCTTATATGTAAACACCCAGTAACTTTTATATTTATAACGCGATTCTCTTTGTCGAAATCTTAAAAGTCAGAAACGGAAGAGGTCTATAGATCCTGTAAAAATTGTTTGCTATGCCATTCGATCGCCGCTTACTAAAACTATTTTCATATGTCAAAAATTATAAAAAAGATTCAGTGTTGGCTTTAGGGGAAAAGTACGTATGCCACTGGATTCCTCATTCTTCAAAACTGTTACCTACCAAATTTCAAGGAAAAAACTGTATTTTTACGAACTATGGAAGCCAACAACAACTCTAGAGTTGAAGAAAAAAGTTTATGAATTCTGCGACACATCAAAATTTTTAGTAGGCGGTGATCAAATGACATAGAAAACAGTTTAGGTAGCATCTATAGACTTTTTCATTTTCTATCTTTTGAAATCTCGATAAAAAGAATCACGTTATAAATACAAAAGTTACAGGGTGTTTTCATATGAGAAAGGTCATACAAATAAACTTCTCTGTTATGGCGTTTTTACTTTCTTACTAAAAATAATCCTAACCCTTTTCCCTATTCTTGACATAGAAAAACTGCAGTTCCAAATAACAAAAGCTGGCGTGACAACATACTACTTGGATCCACAACTGGGTGGCGGCAAGTGCTTCGTGTCTTACCACTCACTGAGTGTTGGAAGGCTGGCTACCATAGCCGTATTACTTTATAGGTGTATTTTCGCTGTAATTAGTATGCCGTACTGACGAGCTCTAATTAGATCGAAACGGGTATACGGTTCTAATTGTGGTGAGAATGCATCTAGCCTTAGTCATACAAAAAAAAACAATTCTCTAGAGAAATACCCCTACAGGAAATCTAAAGTTAATTAATTAAATATAATTTATTTTCTGTAATCCCACTGTTATCACTACTATAGGTATATAAAAAACTTACTTAAAAATCAAGCCATAATGTATATTTTCATTGATAATCAGCTTCGCTCCATAGCCGATCCCAGCCGCATAGGCGAAATGCATCAGACTCCTGGCGGCACCAACCACAACCGATCGAAAGTGTAGCCTCTTCTTAGCCAATTTCAAATATGGTGTCATCTCTTTCACAAATATTTCATAAAATATATTCTCGCAACCCAGTGAAGCGATCGTTCTTATATTGTTAATAGCTTCGACTGCTACCTGAAAAAGCAAAACCGAATATGAAATACATTTTTGTGAAATATAACAAGCGGTTACCTTTGCTGATGTTTCTAAAGCTTTCTGATTCTTCTGTGCGTCACTTGACTGAATTTTTTGTTCGAAATAAACAGAAAGAAATACTAATGGTGCAAATGACATCATCACCAAAGCCAGCTTCCAGTGGAAGTATAATGCGAAGGTGTTTGCTAAGATAAATGTCGAACATGAGTTTAATATTGTTCCAATTCGCATGCCAGAAGCCTGTAAAAAATACACACATTATAAAATGTTCGGTGCACCAAGTGCGTGGCAAAAAAGGAAGGTTCATGATTCTAATTTCTATACGGGTGTTGTGAAAACGTGCAGCCAAACGTGTTTGAAGTCACAATTGAATTTCAACTACAGAAACAATTGACAAAAATACTTACTCCTTGGACACTAGCAGCTTCACTGGACAATTTTGCACACAAAGCTCCTACTCCGTTTTCTTTTCTATCATACCAGCCCATCTCTTGACGAAGCATTGATGAAAACATTTTTTCCCTTAACCTCAACGTCAGTCTTTCGCCAGCCACACCAAATGAGTACAACTGCAAAAATGACAATAAGCATTACGTAACCGCTAATAAACTAAACACATTTGTAAACAAAAAATTGTATCAAAAACGTCCTTAAGTTTTAGATCAAAAGAAGCTGTGCGTAACTAAATACCAACAAAATAACCCTAAATAATAATACCTAAAGGGATTATGCTAGACACTTCATAGGGATGAAAACGATATTTCGATGGACGATTTAGAAATTAGATTAGATTAGATTCATAGTGAGTGTTTTTTTTAAATATATATTTCAACAACACACCACGAGGGCTTACAGCCTAAATACTATCGTACCGTGGGTGTCAACGAGGAGGAAAGAGGCAACTTGTTAATTCTGGACTTGGAGGTTTGGAGGTTCGGAAGAGAAGGAAAAACATGTGCCGGCAAGGAATTCCACAACTTGAAAGTCCTCGGGACAAAAGAGCGGGCATAACAAGATGTTCTATGTCTGGTGACCTGGACAGTAAAAGGGTGCATATGCTCTGTTCCCCTGGTATATCTGTTGGGGGCAGCAGGTGGTGGAACTATGGAAGAAAGCTCCTCTGAGTAGTGCCCGTGCAGATATCTATAAAAGAGAGAAAGCTCACCAACGGCACGTCGGTGGACAAGGGATGGCAGCCTTTGGGCGAGAGTAGGGACACAGATGAGACGTATAGCTCATGAATTGAGTCCAGGATAGCGAGTGTAGAAGCGGCAGCGGCACCCCAGATGTGTGAGCAGTATTCGAGGTTTGGCCTCATTTGTGAAGTATATAAGATATAGAGATTAACTGGTGAAAAGTATTTGCGAGCCCGGAAGAGGAAACTTAATTTCTTAGCAGTCGCTTCTGCAATTGATGTGACATGTTGGTGCCAATTGAGATTTCGATCCATAGAAATGCCAAAAAGTGAAAAGGGCTCATTACTTTGAATAACTTGGTTGTTCATTATGATGGGTCTATGGCTGGTGTATCTCTTATGAGAAAGAAAGCAAGACTGAGATTTGGTGGGGTTGAATTGTACAAGATTTCTATTTCCCCAGTCTAATATTTTTTGGAGATCCACGGAGACAGATCCCTCCATGAGTCTGCGATCCTCATCTAATTGGGCTAAAGAGACAGGCTTAGAATATTGCATATTTGAGTGTAGGGTGCTGTCGTCCGCGTAACTGTGAATTGAGTTGGATGTGCTAGAGATGAGGTCATTGATGTTGAGAAGAAACAAAGTAGGGGCTAAAGCTGAACCCTGGGACTCCTGCATTAATTGGATACAGTTTAGAGGAATTGCCATTCACGACAACAGAAATGCTCCGGTTGGAGAGGAAATCTGCTGTCCAGGTACAGAGTTTTGGTGGTAGGCCATAGGCCGGAAGTTTATTAAGCAGCGCTGCGTGCCAGACCTGGTCGAATGCTTTGAATATGTCTAGAGCGACAACCTGGGATTCACCGTGTAGTTCCATAGACTTGTTCCAAGAATGGGTGACAAAGAAAAGGAGGTCGGCGGTTGATCTGCGCTGACGGAATCCATACTGCCTGTCGTGGATTAGACTATGTTTTTTAAGAAATTTTAGTAATTCGGTGGTTATATACTTTTCCATCGCTTTAGAGACGACTGAAAGGAGATAAATAGGCCTGTAGTTGCTAGGAAGCGCTTTGGATCCTTTCTTGGGGACGGGTTGTACTCGGACGGGTTGTACTCTGCACTCATATATTTTACAAATTTAAAGATCACATTCCGTTGACCTACCTGAACGGAACCCATGTTGGCTGTCCATAGAAATGTTATACTTGTTGATAAACCCCAAAATACGTTTATACATCACTCTTTAAATTAATTTTGTAATTACAGTTAAAATTGTAATGGGTCTATAATTTTCAATTAGAAATACCTTGTCTATCTTTACTGCGTCTGGACATTGGCCCTGCATAACGGATAAATTTATTATATAGGCAAGTGGCTTACCTATCTGTTCAGCAACAGCCTTGACAATCTTAGTAGATATAGAGTCCACCCCGACCGAACCAGTACACTTTAACCCTGATGTTATAGATTTTATTTCAGTGACATTTACTGGAAGATAGTGGAATGAGTTTAAAGGCAAGTCAGGAGCTGCATGAGCAAAATTACTGATATCTATGGTACCGTGATTATTTAAAGACCTCTTTTAAGCACTTGTTTTGAATAAAGAGAAGCATATTCACTACGAATTACTTTCGGATCTTCAACAAGTTCATCGTTAATTTTAAGTTGTTTGCCGCACACAGTTTTCTCCTTTCGCGTTTTTTGCCTAACCAACTGCCATATTTTTTTGCGTACGTTGGAAACCTTCATTTTTAATAAGGTATAGCGTTTTGGCAAATTTAATGGTGCTATGATATTATATGTATGTATATATTATATATATATATATATATATATATATATATATATATATATATATATATATATATGTATATATTATATATATATATATATATATATATATATATATATATATATATATATATATATATATATATATATATATATATATATATATATATATATATGTATGTATATATATATATATATATATATATATATATATATATATACTTATTTGTACCCATATATTGTAGTAATTTTTAAATAAATAAAGAGATGATAAGAATAATGTATTAGTTTATGGTCAAAGAGTTAAATGCCCAAATTTAATACAATAATTTTATATTTACCTGTAGAAACGTTGAGATACCAGATACAAGGCCTATAATGACAAAGTATAGGCAAAAGTCATTGGTACGGCTTCTAATAACTCCTTTGTCGTCATCGGCTAGTATCTAAAATAATTATTGTTATAATTATTTATCTTAAACAATCATTTAGTCTATTCTAACTTACCCCAATAATGTCACCAAAAACAACAGCGTAGATTGGCAAGCTTGCTCCTATCAATATAGACGTTAAACTTCCAAGAAGAATATAGGGCCATTCTGGTTTGTTCTCTTTTAATACATCTAGAAGACTGATCTTCTCTCGAGGTTCATCCACAGCTATATATTCTTCCTGAAGATAAAAAACAAATGAATTTTTAGTCTAACAGACAATTTTAATATTACAATTACAATCTTTAATATGTTGGGCAAACTAAAATACCTATGGAGACTAGATCTAAGGAACATTTAGCACATCCGAGATACGATACTGCGGACAAGTCATGCGTTGCCAAACATATTTGGGATAATAATCACCACGTAGATAAAGAAAACCTGAAGGTTATCAAACATGTTAGACAACCCGTGCAATTGGACGCACATGAAAGTATATATATATATATATATATATATATATATATATATATATATATATATATATATATATATATATATATATATATATATAACTTTGTGGGGTTCGATACTAAAATTTAAAGCTAGATGACAACATGCATGGGGGCCTCTAAAGACTTGTGTTTTTAAAATAAAAACGTAAACAACTTTTAAGTTAACGTCTTAGGCCCACGGTTAACAAAATCACTAACAAATCCATAAAAAAGTTCGAGACGCAGCTAGTGCGTTGTGGTAGGGAATTTTCATTAAAGGCTTCAAATTTGAATAATCAATTTTCTATAAACTTAGAAAGTCAAATTTTGGTGTGTAGTAAGGCCTTTTCCAAGGCAACATACCCACCGAATTTTATTAAAATATGTTAGTAATTTTCGGAGAAAATTTTTTTCTCTATAGAAAACTCCAAATTTTCCCGGAAAACCTAGTCCGATTTTCCTGGATAACGAACTCATCCAAGCCATTAATGAAAGAAAGGTACTTGCCGAGTTTCATCCAAATCGGTTAATTATTTTTTGAGTTATTGGTTGGATATATATATATATATATATATATATATATATATATATATATATATATATATATATATATATATATATATATATATATATGTATATATATATATATATATATATATATATATATATATATATATATATATATATATATATATATATATATATATATATATATATATGTATGTATGTATGTATGTATCACACCGATAACTCAAAAAATAATGGGCCGATTGTGATAAAATTTGACATGCACCTTCCTTTTGTAAATGGCTTGGACAAGTTCGTTAGTCAGTAAAATCGGACGAGGTTTTCCGGAAAACTTTTGAGCTTTCATTCGAAAAAAAAGTTTTCCTCAAAAAGCAATGGGCCGATTTAAACAAATTTTGGCATGTACCTTCCTTTTGTAAATGGCTTGGATGTGTTCGTTAATCAGAAAATTCGGACGAGGTTTTCTGTAAAAATGTTGAGTTTATTCGAAAAAAAAATTATCTCGAAAAATAAAAAAGCTATGATAACCAAATTTGGTAGGTAGGTTTACGATATAAAAAGTAAACTATACACCAAAATTTAGATTTTTATGTTGCTAGAAAAAAAAGTTATAATTAAATATTTTGTGCCAGATCATTTCTATGAAAATTCGCTACCATAACGCACTTGCTGCGTCCAGGCTTTTATTAAAATAAATAAATAAAAAGGAGAAACTCACTTCGTGGCTTTCCCTAGGTGATATTTTTTTTGTAGATTGCCTTCTGAGATCACTTCTACGTGCTACAATATCAGCTGACGTTTCGTCTGAAAACGAAAAAAAATCAGTTTGAAAACAAAAGGTTTAACATGGTGTTAACATTTATTATAAATTTTAATAGTGTTTTTCAAACGACTTTTTGCAACTTGTTAATGGATTGTGATTAAGCTTAGTACAACTAAAACACTACTTACCATTCTCAGCTTCCAGTCCATGCTGCTGAACCAAATGATAGTAAGCACCTTTCTTATTTATCAAATCTGAATGGTTTCCTTCTTCGACTACTTTTCCTTCTGAGACTACAACGATTTTTGTCGCGTTTCTGACAGTGGATAACCTGTGAGCGACGATGACAGTGGTACATTCATGACTGACCTGAGAATAAAGATAATTGTAAGGACCCTTTAAATGACAACGCCCCCGTATTACTCCCCGCGAGCGGACGGCCGCCCCTAAAAAGAGGTAGTAGGAAAATGATGAGCCATGTGCGCTGATCTTTACCAACGAAATTATTTCTTATTTTATTACTGCTGTTAATTAATTGTGATTCATGTTTTAGTTAGTTATTAATCATTGTGTTTTGTGTTATATAACTAGTGAAGTAGTGTCACTATGTTGAACGATTGCGTTTCGTTACTACTTTAAATATTCAAAATGAATTGGTGAGAGACTTGATTAATAGCCGACAATCCAATATCTATAGGGCAATTCATGTTTTGATTTTAAAATTTTTCATTGAAAATTCGCTAAGAAATTTTATATCGTAACACCCATACTGAATTCTCTATAATATACCTCGAAATCCAAATATTGAGAGACGTTGCATTTTTGTTGAGGAAAAAGAATATCTTAATTGTTCTGGAACTCTCAGAATAGCAGAGGCTGATGTCATGCAATAGTAACCATAAAATAACGAACGGACGAGTCCATTATTGTTGAAGTGTGTATAGAACACCTCGTGACTTCGCCACCGATTGGAAGTCTCGTTTTATCTCATTCGAAGAGAGGAAGCTAGAAAGAGCTCGCGAACAGCCACTAACAATCATGGTAAGAATGTTTTCGTGCAGCAGTCGGCAGAGTTTTTGACTTGAAACGCTTGATTCTGGGAGTCTGGTGTGAACTGCAGAGCAATCAACATGTTTTAATTATCGAAGCATTTTTAGTTACACTAAAAATTTCTAATATATTATTTCTGGCTTCAAATATCGTTTGATTATGATCTTAGTGGTTGTTAAAAGTGTTAATCTGAAATTAATTATGCATTTTAGTAAAAACCGCGAAATAACAGTGACGTTTTTGTTTCTGAAATTAACGTCTCTTAAGGTTATCACAAATGCGGATTTCAACTTTCCGGGTCCTGAACCACATGTTTTAAATTCGATACCGTCATTTGCATTTTAAAACTGCAAAGAAAATCTCGATTAATTTGCCTGAGGAGTGACATCATCCCCCTACTGTCTGTCAACAATACGATTCTGCCGTTCATCTAGCGACGCATTGGCATATGCAATTGATCTCCTTTAATCTATGGAAGTGCACTGCATTCTTCCAGATTTTCTTTCTCCTGTAAGAGCACTTGCTGGAGAAACGATCGTTCGATCTTAAAAAAATGAGTTGTGGTGATTTTGGGGTTCTGCAAGTGTAACGGAAAATTCATCAATCTGTTACTGTTAAGTAAAAGTAGATTTAATATAGAATTAAAGTACATAAAAAACGTGGCGAGATATAACGGTTATTCGGATTGTTTAGAGGAAAAATTGGTTAACAAACACAGAACAAAGAAAATGATATCTGAATGCACGAAATTTAAGAAAGATAAAATAGAGAAAAAATGTGTCGTTTTTTTAAAGATGTGAGTTATTGGTGTGTTCGCCAGATATGCTTGTTGGCGCTGACCACGGGCTCCAATATTCACATAGTGAATTTCTAGATCATAAAGAACGTGAGCTTCCTTAAATATCACGGCACCTTTCATTTTAAGCCCATTATCCTTTAAATTACATAAAAGCTAATAAATTTGTCAACCAGAAGATTTAAATAGTTCGTCGACCTCGTCGTGCAATACTGACACAATAGACAAACGATGGGTCTCCGACTACAATCTTTACATCGACTTAGTTCGTCTAGTCTAGGTGTGATATAAATACATTGTAGCTTTTAATTTAGTTGAGAATTTTTCATTCTTTGATGATGATGACGTGGTCAGTGAAACGATAGTGAGGTCTTTAAAAAATATGTGTTGTGGTGATTTTGGTTCTTCAAGTCTAGTTATCAGTGCTCATCACAGTGTCCAGTTTTCACATAGTGCGATGAATATAGTCTAATTGAGGAGTAATACTTACGGAATCTAAAGCAGCTTGGACTTCTGCTTCACTTGTGGTATCCAAAGCTGATGTAGCTTCGTCGAGCAAGAGTA
Organism: Tillus elongatus; assembly: GCA_964006375.1. Taxonomy (NCBI): domain Eukaryota; kingdom Metazoa; phylum Arthropoda; class Insecta; order Coleoptera; family Cleridae; genus Tillus; species Tillus elongatus. The sequence goes on along the minus strand of OZ023263.1, from coordinate 246,301,459 downwards.
TCTTTGGTTGCCTAACTAGAGCCCTGGCTATGGCTATCCTTTGCTTTTGACCTCCGGATAATTGAGCACCTCTTTCCCCAATAACTGTTTGGTATCCGTTCGGCAAACTCTTGATGAACTTGTGAGCGTTAGCCTTCCTAGCCGCCCTCTCGATCTCTTCTTGTGTTGCATCTATTTTACCATACCTAATGTTCTCTGCTATCGACGTGGCAAATAAAGCTGGCTCTTGTCCAACAACGCCGATGTGTTTCCTTAACCAGCTCAAGTTCAGTTCTTGAATGTCGTTATTGTCAATGTAAACCTTGAAGTAAAACAGATAATCAATTAAAATCAATATATTTTTACGCTTAGCTGAAGATATATATCTAAGGCAAAAAACTAAAATTGCGTGGCTTGGAAGATATTGGTTATCATAAAGAAAAACTACATGGTGACTCTGACATGGCAAACAATTTTATCATTTGTAGTTCAATTGGTTCAGTGGTAAGAACGTGTGCCTCTGAACCGAAAGTTCGATCCCATGGTACTCCTGTTACTTTTTCAGTACATACTGTACAATTAACATCAACCGAGGTTGTGGCATTGTAATTAAGCAAGTTGAATGTTTCCACGTTCCGCCCTTCGTAGCGGGCATAAAGCCATCGGTCTCGTGTCTATGCAATGTTGGGCACGTTAAGACCCCCACCCTCCTTACAGAAAGACTGGGGTTCGGAAAAAATTTCAAGGTAGTGAGGTTAAACTGCTTCCTGGCGTTGATGATTGGCCATAGTCGCGAAAATAGGCCGACGTTAAAGAAATAAAAACACACATATAGTTCAGTTGGACTCACCACTATAATTTAGTACCTAGTGACTCTACAGATAAGAGTCAGTCAGATAAGACTGTCAAAATTTTTGTATTACAGAACAACGTTTTTTGGGAAGTTTTGATTTGAAAGAAGGAATGGTTTTTGTATTAAATGGATTCTAAATATCCAGGGTTGTAGCAGGAATGTTGGTGGGAATGGGAACCGCAGCTGAAGAAAACTTAAGTTGAAAATTAGAAAGTGACAGAGCAAGATAATTTGACATTTAGACGTTTCAGAAGAGGTTGTTCAAAATCGTGTCCCAGTGCAAGCATAGCTTTTTTGTACGACATAATGTATAATTTGAATTAATAAATAATAATAATAATAATAAAAAATATTGCGACTTTTTGTTAAAAATTTATAAATTCGTATTGGCACCGATAAAATGGATAAGGATAGGTTAGGTTGTTGAATACTACTTACATTTCCAGCAGCAGGATCATAGAACCTCTGAATAAGCTGAATACACGTAGATTTCCCGCATCCAGAGCTACCAACTAAAGCTACAGTTTGTCCAGCTTTTATTTCCAAGTCGAATCCTCTTAAGACCTATAAAAAAATCAAATAAGCCACACAAATACAAACTTGCTACAATTAAAATGTTACCTTAACATCTGGCCGCGAGGGATAATTAAACTGCACATTTTTAAACACAATATCTCCACTCAGATTGTTAAGTTGCCTTCCTGTAGTTTTAAAATAATTTATCTTTGGTTCAGTATCTAAAACAGAAAATATCTTCACTGCGGCACCTTTAGCGATGCCAAACGTTTCCAAAAATGGAGCTCCTTGCCCGAAATTCCAAGATGCAATTAAAGTGCAAAAAAATACCTGAAACGAATTAAAAAAATTAACGAAGTCGTACAAAATATGGACGTAAACGTTCTTCTTTTGACTTCAATGCGTACTCTTTAAACTTAGCACTTCAGAAATACTTCTCAACTAAATTAGCTGTTCCCTGGTGGTGCTTAGCAAGGTTTTCGAAAATATTTTGGCTTTTTCTTCTGATTGGGGTTGCCGTAAAATTGATGGCAGAGAATTAAACATGTGCTGACACCAGCAATAGGGAAAGCAAATAAATAAAATTTAAACAGCACAAAATCATCTCTCATTCTTTCTTAAGCATTTGCAGGATAAAGTACAATAGTGCCGATGCAAAAAAATCTGCCGTTTGTAGATGTGACAGTTCATAGTAACTTTTTTTATAAAAGTTTAATCATGATATAATGACTAGAGAGAGATGATAATGCGGCTACCTATTTTTGCACTGTCATGTGACGTTATGTGGTGAGTACAGTCGCAGCATAATATTTTTTATTTCTTTCAACAACACACCACGAGAGCTCACAGCCTAAATACTATCGTACCGTGGATGTCGACAAGGAGGAATCCATACTTCTGTCGTGGATTAAATTGTGTTTTTCAGGAAATTTTAGTAATTTGGTGTTTATATACTTTTCCATCACTTTAGAGATGACTCAAAGGAGATAAATAGACCTGTAGTTGCTAGGAAGCGCTTTGGATCCTTTCTTTGGGACGGGTTTTACTCGAGCAGTTTTCCAGTTACTGGGGAATATGCATCTATTGTAAGATGTCTGAAACAGGCGAGTCAGGACAGGAGCAAGTTCTGGTGCGCATTTTTTGAGAACAATGGGATCTCGTCAAGGCCAGAGGCTTTCCTGGTATTAAGAGAAGAGAGCATCTTTCGTGCTTTTTAGTTTTGAAAATGATATCCGTTATTTTATGCGCGACATTGAAGACTGTTGGTGGTTGAACATTTGGAGGTGGGTTGAGAGTAGAATTGCCGGCGAACAACGAGGCAAAAAGTTCAGCCTTGTCCAGGGCGGTAGAAACAAATTCATCCCCTGAGACAAGAGGTGGTAACGTGCTCTTTCAGAAATTATTCCCAATAGATTTAGCAAGAGTCCAGAAGGGTTTGCTGCCCTTGGAGCTTAAGAGGACTTTGTTTTTGATGTGGTTATTAAACGAGTTTTTTGCCTCAGAAAGAATGCGGACATAACGGTTTCTTGCGTTGTTAAATGCTTGACGGTTTTTTTACTGGGATTGTGTAGAAGCGTTTTTTAAGCTTTGACCTTTTCAAGTCTGACCTTGTCACAGGATTTAAAAGAAACAGGGCTTTTGAGTGGCTGAAGAGGTTTTCTGTGTACGTGGAATAAATAATTCCATGCCAGCTTGGATAATGTGGGTGACGTTTTGTGAGATATCAGAGGGGTCAGGATGAGAGAAGCAGACAGATGCCCATGGAAATGAGGAAAAGTAATCCCGCATTTCGTCCCAGTTCGCGGAGTTGTAGTGCCAAACGATACGTGGGTGTGATGACTGTGTGACCTCGGGTTGCACTGCGCAGGAAGCAGTGACCGATGCCATGGTCTGAGCGACCGTCTGGCTTCACTGTTGGTTTTCGTTTTTGTAGAAGTAGTCTCCAAGTCTGTATGTAGTATGGACAAGTTTCACCAAGTAAGGGCAACAACAATCAATGAATTGAAGAGGTCTTCTATCGAAGAACTTGCCCATTTGTATAGAAAATTGAAAATCAAGCAGATGAACGCTTCCCAGAATGCATGGTTTAACCAAGAGTGCATAAGGAAGAAGGTCATCCCAAAGTACGTAATCATAACAACTACTGCAATATCAAATCAATCAAAAATTGCTATCAGAAAAGCCAGCTTCATCTGTCTAAAAGAAGAATCCAAGAAATTGTTTTCCATTCATCGTAGTTTTCTCCTTTATATCAAGGTAATGCTTATAAATTACATCCCGTAGAATTTGACATATTAGATGACCAACTAACTACATATTTCAGTTAGTGAATTGAAATTTAAAAAACACGGACAAACAAAATTAGAAACCTAGAAAGGACACAACATTTACATAATCGAGAAAGACCTCCCCCATAAACACATAAGTTCTACAAAAGATTTGAAAACTTAAGCGATACAAGTTTTACAATTTATTTTCTAAAGAAAGGATACAAATCCTGCCCGAAATTTAAATCTACAAAGAAAATTAAATAGATATTAGCTTCTGAATCCCGAATTGCTTCCAGATCTATAAGGCAATATGAAAAGATTAAAAATATGTGAATTTTTAAGACATTTAACTTCACAATATGACAAACGTCAAAATAACCAAAATAAAATTGTAAAATCCATTAAAAGTGAATTATCAGAAAATTATTTAGTTTTTACTTAAGCTGATAAAGGAAATACAACTGTAGCTATAATTGGAGACGCATATAACAGTAAAATTAATGATTTTATTACTACAGAAAACTTAACAGAAATTAGGAGAGACCCAACAAACGCATTTCAGACAAAACTAAAAAATGGACTTAAAAATATATCTCTGTTTAGTCAACAAGAAAATAAATATCTTTTATATAGAAGCCCACAGCCACCAAAAATATATGGCTACCTGAAAATTCACAAGCCAAATATTCCGGTGAGGCCACTAGTTAGCTCTGTTAATACACCTAATCATAAGATTGCGAGCAATTATTAGAGAATCCAACTACATTAGAAAATATTCAGTTAATAATTCTTATGAACCAACACAAAAATTAAATAACTTAATTATTTCTACAAATAGTAAATTAGTCTCGTTTGATGTTTGTAGCATGTATTCTTATTACCTTCATTAGAAAACGTTTTAATAGAAAAGAACGCAAATGTCATAAAAAGGCAAGAACTAATGAATCTTTTTAACGAATGTATAACACAAAAGTATTTTAAATTTACCGATAAAATTGATATACAAAATGAAGGCCTACCTATGGGTAGTCCGCTGTCACCTTTATTAGCCAATATATTTATGGAGAACTTAGAAAACCAAATTTTAACATGAGAACTTTCGCATAACATTGTCTTTTGTTACAGAGACGTAGATGATATTTTAGCATGTTTTCAAGGTAGCCATATGAAATTAAATGAATTTTTAAATCTTATTAATAACCTTCACACAAATATTAAGTTTACTTTAGAAGAAGAAGCTAACCATTTTTTTTGACTTAACGATTAGAAAGTTAGAAAATAATTTATTTGACTTTTCAATATATAGGAAACCAACTTACACCGACGCAACCATACCATACGATTCATGTCATCCTTTTACACAAAAGCTGTCAGCTTATCATTCTATGATACATTGTGCATTTTCAATACCTATGTCACAAAACAATTTTGAAAAAGAAATTTCAATAATTAAGCAAATAACATTTAATAATGGCTACTCTGTTAAAATAATAGATAAAATGATCGAGAGAAAATAGTACAAATTAGCTATTAATTTAATTTATTCAAATATTAGAAACAACAGGTATGTTTGGATAACTTATTTTGGAACCATTTCAGAAAACATTTCAAACATTTTAAATACCTGTACAAATACATACGTAGTTTTTAAATCCTACAACACGACGAGTGATTTGTTATTTAACGAGAAAGAAAAATCTTGTTTCTTGACAAAAGCGGGAGTTTATAAATTAGCTTGTACACATTGTAACGTAATCGACATAGGTCAAACTTCTTGAAATTTTAACACCCGATACAAAGAACATATTTCTGCATTTAGAAATAACCACGCTGACAAATCTACATTTGCAGAACATATTATTGATACCGAACATAGACCTACAGTAAATAACCGCATACATCCACTACATTTTTGTAATGATAAACGTAAACCAGACTTTTCTGAAGCTTTAGAAGTCAAAGAGCACGCGCACGACAATAGCTGTCTTGTTTTAAATGAGCAAACTGATTTAATGAATTCCCCCTTCTTGGATATTTTTCTTCTTAATTAAAGAACTCAGAAAAAATAAATTTAACTATTCTTTCAAAAAAGTTGGAATAAGATAATAAGTTGATGTATGTCCATACTTTTATTATATAGAGTATACTTTATACTGTTATTGTTTACTTATTTTATTGTTGTAACTGTTATTATAGTTATTATAGCCTAGTTCTATTTTTTATGTTAAATATTGACGTAGAGATTTTGAAAGCCTCGTCCATCATCTGTGTTTCATTTTATTTTCAATTTGATGAATTTTTTGATCAAAACATCATATCATAACATAGCAACAGATCTTTATTTGTAGTTGTCATGATTTCGTACTAATTCAATTTTTATCTGTCTAAGGATGCTGTCAAGCAGCGAAATTAAACTTTGAAGAACATCCTAGAACATCTATAATCCAGAAGGGCCACTTGCTCCAGTTAGCTTACGCGCTGGCTACACCCTTCACCTACAGAAACGAAACTCAACAGTGAAGCCAGAGAAGTAGTCTCCAAGTCTGTATGCAGTTATACGTTCAATAAACTACTGTAAATCAGTTTGTTTATTTATCTAAGTTGACGATGGATTTACATCAAATTCCGCAATATCATGTAATTATATCTACATCCAACTTTTTTTATTCAGTGTATTATGCAGGAATCTATCTTGATGTATAATACATGAACAAATTGATATCATTATTATGTAAACGAAGAAATGGCATCAAGTGCTAGATTCGAAGAGTACGCTTTAAAACCAGTGGAAAATACGTTACAATTTAACAAGCGAGTTACAAGTTACACAAATAAACATGTTTGCAAATACACTTACAGCAACCATATTTCCTGGTGTGTAAATTCTTTCTTCAAATGGAAGATCTGATTCATCGATTATCAACCCCACCCCATACCAGAAAGACAAGGCATAGCATGCGTAAACGAAAAACCATAAAACTCCGTTGCTGATTCCGTTGAAATTTTGACGTTTGATATTATTGTCTTTTGCGTCTACCAGATGTCTTCTATACCTGTCTATTTCTTTGTGTTGGCCATCAAATGCGATTACGGTTCGAATTGAGCTTAAAACTTCTTCTGCTATGGCACCTGCTGCGGAATATGATTCCATCTCTTGTTTCGCAAATTTTGCAGACAACTAAAAATATAGTGTAATGTAAGATCATCTTACCTGAAAGCGGTTAAGGTACATACCCAAGAAATCAATCCCATGATCAAACTAGAAAGTGGCAAAGAAACTAAACACACTAAAGCCAATTTCCAACCCATGATCAGTGCCATTATTATGCCAGAAACAAATGTGGCTTCGTAAAATATAAATAGCGATACTTTTTCGCCCATACCTTCCTCTATTTTTGACAAGTTACTGAAATATAAACATAATTATTTCGATAAGATTGGTGCCCTGATAGTTATCAATGAACTTACTCTGTGAAACTTGTAGCAAAATCTCCAGTCTGATGTAAGTCATGCCATTCTATATCCATATTTAACATTCTTTTGAGAAATTCTTTACGAATGTGTGTAATCTGAAAAACATTTGTATTTTTAGTTCTAGTTACTTAATTTTTTTTTTGCATATATGTTAATTTCTTTTTCCTAATGAAGGAGACCAAATACTTTTTTTTCAAATATAGCCAGCATCTTTTTTTAGGGTTACGTATACGGATTCAATTTAGAATATATATTCGGGACGCAGCAAGTGCATTAGAGTAGTGAATTTTCATAAGAATTGTACACTATTAGCAAGATATATTATTAAAACTAATTCTTTAAATTTAAATGAACCTGGGTGATCGGTTTTAGAGGTCCCGGTTAGCGATTATTTGATTAAGTTTCTATTTTCTATGCAGCTAGAAGATTATAGTTTGGTAGATATATATGTGTGTATTGCAAGTCTCTTTAAAAAATATGTTACAAATTTCTTAAAAATCACAAAATTTTCTAGAAGATAATTAATTATTTAAAAGAGAATGTACCTGCCAAATCATAAAATATGGCAGGTATTTTTCCTTGTAGTGAATTTTCTTAGAAAAAATTCACTAATGAGGAGATCCCGACTTTTGAATTTTTAAAAAATTTCTTCAAATAAGCGCTAACTAAGCCCCCCAGAACACATATCCGGGGTCAGTTTCAATTTTTATATGTTTATATATATATATATATATATATATATATATATATATATATATATATATATATATATATATATATATATATGTTCAGAAAGATTTCCGCGGTCTTTAATGTGAGACATGCTTGGTTCTCGGGTTAAACCGCGTCCAGAATTTATGGAAACTCGACGTTTCGGCTCCTGTTTTGGAGCCATTTTCAAGAGGTAAAGGAAATATGTAAGGACACTCTAAGGCCTCAATCTGCCTACTCCTTAGAGTGATGGACAAAGGTGGGTAAAGGAAATATGTAAGGACACTCTAAGGCCTCAATCTGCCTACTCCTTAGAGTGGTGGACAAATGTGGGTAAAGAAAATATGTAAGGACACTCTAAGGCCTCAATCTGCCTACTCCTTAGAGTGATGGACAAAGGTGGGTAAAGGAAATATGTAAGGACACTCTAAGGCCTCAATCTGCCTACTCCTTAGAGTGGTGGACAAAGGTAGGTAAAGGAAATATGTAAGGACACTCTAAGGCCTCAATCTGCCTACTCCTTAGAGTGGTGGATAAAGGTAGGTTGGGTTGTTGTAGCTCGATTACGGGGCCTCAATCTGCCTACTCCCCAAATCTCGCTGGAGATCGTCTGTGAGGTCTCAGTGTGTTCAACCCTAGGCCTCAGAGAGATCTGGCAGTTCGTTGCAAGTCTTGTCTTATATAGGTCGTTTCGTCTACCTGTTGCGTCATCAGTGAAAGTAGTGGGGTCACCGTCAATTAAGTGGGGGGATAATGATGCAACAAAATTGTCTTGACACAGTGAACATGGAAAATGGCTCCAAAACAGGAGCCGAAACGTCGAGTTTCCATAAATTCTGGACGCGGTTTAACCCGAGAACCAAGCATGTCTCATATATATATATATATATATATATATATATATATATATATATATATATATATATATATATATATATATATATATATATATATATATATATATATATATATATATATATATATATATGTATCACACCGATAACTCAAAAAATAATAGGCTGATTTTGTTTAAATTTGGTGAATAAATTCCTTTTGCAAATGGCTTGGATAGGTTCGTTAGCCAAGAAAATCTGCCAGGGTTTTCCCGGAAAATTTTGTGTTTTCTTTTGTAAAAATTTATATCTCCGGAATTAACAAAGCAAGGGCAACCAAATTTGGTACACGGGTTTATGTTCTTATATCTAAGTTACCTACGAAAATTTAGCCCTGTAGCTCAAAATGCAAAAAAGTTATAGGCAATTAAAGAAAAATAAATTGGGGTTTTCCTCAAAACGTCAAAGTTGCGATTTAAAACGTCAAAATCAGCCACATTTAGGAAAAGAACTTGAATCTAATACGGGCTATGGAAATAAAATGTCTCAAGAAGAATGTTTTACAAACCCTGAAGTCTTAGTTTCAACCGTCATTGTCCTTCATTTTATAAAATATTTCCAGAAAATTTATTTCAAATAGACTCTTTCTCTGATGCTCGGCAGTAGCCTTAGCTATAGAGTTTATCGTTTAATGGTATATAATTTTTGTAGAATTTTCGTAAAAAATCATGTTTCTACAGACACAGGCTGGCCCATAAGTCGTGGGTGATACAAATTTTCTTCTTTTTAAATCAAACATGCCTTATGTGATTGCATTTTTGCCGTTTCCATCGAAATATAATGCATGTTTGTAAGAAAAAAATTCTGGACGCAGCAAGTGCGTTGTGGTAGCGAACTTTATTTTTTCTTGGTAGGTGGCTAAATACCTTGAAGAAGTTTGTTGGCCAGGAAAATCGGGTCAGTTTTTCGGATATATTTTAAGTTAGTTTTCGAAAAATATTTGCCCTTTTCCAACAACAAAGTTATTTTGATAAAATGTGGTACATTTTTCCCACTATAGAGGTTATGCTGGTTATAAAAACCATTTTTATGAAAATTCACTACCATAACGCACTTGCTGCGTCCCGAGTTTTTAATTGCTTGAATGGTTTTGTTTTAGTCAACCCAATCGAACTCGTTTTTGCAAACAAAACAACAAAATATGTTTTTTAAAACCAAGTTATCCGCGAACCTCATTATTTTATTTTTCTTCAATCTGGTACCCAGGCTGGGTTTACATAGGTGTTATGGTTCAAGATTGAAGATTCTAGCTGAATAGGAAATTGAGTTATCGGATTTCAAATATTTTTACAAAAACTGTTTACCATAATGTGTTTGCTGCACCCAGATCTTTTTCAACACTTATTTACTGTTGCTGTATGCGCACTTTTTGAAAATGATGTGATATTGTAGCTCTTTATGTAAGACTGACAAGGCAACCTAAATTTTATTTTTGGAAAACTATTTTAAACAAATGTGACTGTGGTAACAATTTAACATAAATTGGAAATCTTGGTTCGCTGCTTTGTCGTAGAGGTTTCCCTCCCCCTTCTAAATGCATATAACCACCATCAATGCATAAATATGAGCAATCTAAACAAGAAAAATTTCTTGGGAATAACCCGCAAAAAAGTTACGGGAGCTGCGGTAAATATAGGGGTTCTGGGCGGGATTTTAAGAAGGTATAGCTGCAAAATGGGATGAAGGCAGTTCAAAGAGGTCCAGCTCAGCTGATTTTTTTCGCACTTTCCGCTCACATTTTATTTTTATCTTCTTCCCCGCCCAACACCACTATTCACCCCTGGTACCGTAACTTTCTTGCGGGTTGTTTGCAAGAAATATTTCTTGTGGTTTGTGCATCCAGAAGGAGATCTAAACATGTTTCTGAATTTTTTTTCTGAAAATCCCCAGTGTACTAATCTGCAAATTTACCGAAAATTTAATTATTATTTAGAAAACGAATATACCTGCCAAATTATAAACGTGGCAGATATTTTTCCTTATTAGTCGCTTGGATGATGCGTTTTAGTCCACTCAATCGAAACAGTTTCTGCAAACAAAATAACAAAAATTGTTTTCTAAAACAAACTTATCGTTGTCTGTCAAGTTCATTGTATTATTTTTAAATTTAGAACCCACGCTGCTTTTATATGGGTTTTAGTATGTATCAAATCTGAAGATTCTTGTTTAATGGGAAATTGAATTATCACCTTTTGGACGATTTTTACGAAAATTCGCGACCATAATGCACTTGCTATACGTAAACTTTTTTCGACATTTATTTACTATTGCTGTATGCATACTTTTCCACAACGAAATAAATAAATATAAACAATACAAAATCTTGAAATTAAAATTTTAATAATTTACACTGAACATATGTTTATAGATATAGATTAAGCTACTGCATGATATTAGGTAGTTTCATTTACCTGAAATTTTTCATATACGACATTAAGAGTAAACAGTAATGAAAATTCGCTAAAAACTAAAAGTAAACCATAAGTACCTTATTCTAAGATTCTAAGGTATTAGCTGAGTCGATTTAGATATTATCTTCTTTTGCTTTGTTTATGGCGTCTGTAAACAAAGAAGAAAAAGAAGATAATCTCGAATTCAACTCCCCCCCTGCTGTCAGTTTGCAAAATAACAAATGACAATGACAAATAGCTAACTGGCATTGTCAGATTTAACTACGAAAGGGCGATGGGTTTTAAATAACTTGAAGAATGGGGATCTTTATATATATATATATATATATATATATATATATATATATATATATATATAATAAAACGTTGTTCTAGATTGCGTTTAAACAAATTGAATCACTTTCAATAATTTTTTTATTTATTACTATATATTTTGTTTATTGTGACGTATTTGTGTAGTTTGTTCCTTTGAAGTTTAATTTGGAGCATTTGTTTGCAATAGTAGCGTAACCCTGATATATCTGTCTGACATTGTTTTACATTATAGGCACCCATTCAGAGGTAATTTCAGGTTATATCGTAAATTATTTATTTTTTATTTGGTTATAACTCAGAATTTATAGAACCGATTAATTTTAAATTTGGAAGGAAGACCACTGATATCTACGTGCGTGTACTTTTAGTTTTGTACCTCTCGTAATTTAAAATATATTGCGTTTTTCGCATTTTTTTCTGAAGGTATGTAAGTGTCGAAACTGTCTAACGAACTCATCCAAGCTATTAACAAAATAAAGGGAATTGCTTAATGGAAATTCACTAAAAATATACGCCACTGTTTTACCTTAAAGTTAGGCCTTTATACGTTTCCACGATCAAAACTGGACAAAAGTCCTCTCTGCAATTTATTTGCTCAAATGAGTCAATTTCGAGTAAAAAACTGTTAATCAGCTAACGTTTCATTTCACTTTATTTCAAATGCCTCCGTAAACTTTAAACTTAATCAAACTGGAAGTAACTATCTAGTTAGGTGATTCAAACCTTTTAATTTAGAGAAATGCTTAAACTTAACACATTCTACTTCAATATTGTAAAAAAGTCCAATAATAAAGAATGATAATGGTAATTTTAAAAAGAAACACCAGTTGTCCAACTTAACACGATAATGGCATAGGGAATATTTAAAATAAGTTAGCTTGTCATGAGCCATATCATACATGAAATGCATGTGTGTCATGTCAAGATTAAAATATCTATGCATTTTCACTTAACACAAATTTTACTTAACAGTTTTGTATACTCATTCTTTATGATTATTACTTTTTGAAGCATCAAACCCGATATGAACTTTTACACTTTTGACATTATTTCAGTGATCGTTACAATTGCTTTGTTGTCATGACTTATTTGCCTTTTAAGTAAATTATCGCAGAATAAAAAAAAACTGGACGCAGCATGGAAGTGAATTTTCATAAAAATGTTTTTAATAGCAAATGCGAGCAGACATCAATCTGATTACCGGTATAGCCTATGTAGTAGAAACAATCTACTAGATTTTATCAAAATTACTTATTGTTTGAAAATGTACAAAAATTTTCCGAAAAGAAACTTAAATGTTGGTTTCCTAGCCAACAAACCGTGGGTTAACAGCAAATTGAGTTATTGAAATTGAAAGGATTTAATGAAAATTCGCTACCAAAACGCACTTACTGCGTCTCGATTTTCTTCTTACAAACATTTTTTGTAACTTTTTTTCTTTTTACATAGAAATATAAATGTTGGTATATAGTTTCCTTTTAATATCGTTAACTTACGAAGCAAATTTGGTTACCATAGCTTTTCTATTTTCTGAGCAAATTTTTGTTTCCTTTTTTTATCAACAACACACCACGAGGGCTTACAGCCCAAATACTATCGTATCGTGGGTGTTGACAAGGAGGAAAGGCGGAAGTTTTTAATTCTGGACTTGACGCTTTGGAGGTTCGGAGGAGAAGGAAAAACATATGACGGCAATGAATTCCACAACTTGGAAGTCCTTGGAACAAAAGAGCGGGCATAACAAGATGTTCTATGTCTGGGGATCCTGGACAGTAAAACCGTGCATTCGCTTTGTTCTCTCCAGTAGGTGGAGGAACTATGGAAGAAAGCTCCTCTGAGCAATGCCCGTACAGATATCTATAAAAGAGAGAGACGTCACCAACGGCACGCCGATGGGCAAGGGATGGCAGCCTTTGGGTGAGGGTAGGGTCACCGATGAGACGTATAGCTCTCTGTGGAATGGAGTCCAGGATAACGAGTGTAGAAGCGGCAGCGGCACCCCAGATGTGTGAGCAGTATTCGAGGTTTGGCCTTATTTGTGAAGTATATAAGGTATAGAGATTAGCTGGTGAAAAATATTTGCGAGCACGGAAGAGGAAACCTGATTTCTTAGCAGCCGTTTCTGCAATTGTTGTGACATGTTGGTGCCAATTGAGACTTCGATCCACAGAAATGCCAACAAGTGAAAATGACTCATTACTTTGAATAACTTGGTTGTTCATTGTGATAGGTCTAAGGATGGTGTATCTCTTATGAGATAGAAAGCAAGACAGATTTGGTGGAGTTGAATTGTACAATATTTATATTTCCCCAGTATAATATTTTTTGGAGATCCACGGAGACAGAACCCTCCATGAGTCTGCGATCCTCATCTAATTGGGATAAAGCTACAGAATATTGTATATTTGAGTGGAGGGTGCTCCGCATAACTGTGAACTGGGTTGGATATGCTAGAGAGGGGGTCATTGATGTGGAGAAGAAACAAAGTAGAGGCTAAAGCTGAACCTTGAGGGACTTCTGCATCAATTGGATACAGCTTAGTGGAATGGCCATCCACGACAGCAGAAATGCCCCGATTGGAGAGGAAATTTGCTGTCCAGGTACAGAGTTTTGGTGGTAGGCCATAGGCCGGAAGTTTATTATGCAGCGCTGCGTGCCAGACCTGGTCGAGTGCATTGTATATGTCTAGAGCGACAATCTGGGATTTACCATGTAGTTCCATAGACCTGTTCCAAGAATGAGTGACAAAGGAAAGGAGGTCGGCAGTTGATCTACGCTGACGGAATCCATACTGCCTGTCGTGGATTAGACTATGTTTTTCCAGAAATTTTAGTAATTCGGTGTTTATATACTTTTCCATCACTTTAGAGATGACTGAAAGGGGAGAAATAGGCCTGTAGTTAGTAGGAAGCGCTTTGAATCCTTTCTTGGGCACAGGTTGAACTCAAGCAGTTTTCCAGTTACTATGGAATACGCCTCTATTGTAAGATGTCTGAAACAGACGAGTCAGGACAGGAGCAAGTTCTGCTGCGATCTCGGCAAGGCCAGAGGCTTTCCTGGTATTAACAGAAGAGAGCATCTTTCGTAGCTTTTTCGTTTTGAAAATGACATAAGTCATTTTATGTGCGACATTGGGGACTGTTGGTGGTTGAACAGCTGGAGGTGGGTTGAGAGGAGAATTGCCGGCGAACAGCGAGGCAAAAAGTTCAGCCTTGTCCAGAGCGGTAGAAACAATTTCATACCCTAAAGCAAGAGCTGGGAACGCGCTCTTGCAGAAATTATTCCCAATAGATTTACCAAGAGTTCATAAGGGTTTGCTGCCGTTGGAGCTTGAGAGGACTTTGTTTTTGATGTGGTTATTAAACGAGTTTTTCGCCTCAGAAAGAATGCGGACATAGCGGTTTCTTGCGTCGTTAAATGCTTCACGGTTTTCTTGACTGGGATTATGTAGAAGCGTTTTGTGAGCTTTGCCCTTTCCAGGCCGGCCTTGTCACAGGATTTAGAGAACCAGGGCTTTTGAGTAGCTGAGAAGGTTTTTTGTGTACGTGGAATAAATAATTATATGCCAGCTTGGATAATTTCGGTGACGTTTTGTGAGACATCAGAGGGGCAGGGATGAGATAAGCAGACAAACGCCCATGGAAATATGAAAAAGTAATCCCGCATTTCGTCCCAGTTTGCGGAGTTGTAGTGCCAAACGATACGTGGGTGTGATGACTGTGTGACCTCGGGTTGCATTGCGCAGGAAGTAGTGACCATGCCGTGGTCTGAGCGACCAAGGGGGCCGGTGACTGATGTCTTATAGCATTCAGGTTTTGTAGTAAAAAGAAGATCCAAGGGACTTGAGCTGTATGTTGCGATGCGAGGAAAGTAAATAGGTGGCTGAACCATATTGGCTAAAGAATTGCTGACTGCAAAGGCCTCCGCTGCTCTCCCTTGTGGATCGGTTTTTGAAGATTCTAGCCATTCCTTATTATGGACATTGAAGTCACCACGAAAAGTGACCTTCAAAGAAGGATATTCAGACCAAGATGGTCGTTTTTTTTTTAGAAAGGTAGTTGAACAGCTGGACAAAGTTGTTGTCGAAAAGTGACCGATAAATGCAACAGATAAATTAAGTTGCAGCCCTGAGAGAGAGTTTCATGCAAACTACATATTTTCTTCCAGCTCCAAATTGGGGTGCCTGGTGCAGGGTAGATTGCTACGGACGTATGCGCACACACCTCCATGCAATCTAAAGGAAGTAAGGAGCTGATACCCCGAGACTATTTCCTCCAGGCTAATCGGCCCCAACTCCTCTTCCTTACCGAATCCCAAGCCAGTGCCAAAACAGCCACTAATCACGTTAATTAGTGGCTGTTTTGGCACTGGTGTGGGTTTCGGTGAGGAAGAGGAGTTGGGGCCTGTTAGCCTGGAGCGAATGGTGGACGGAGTTCAGGTTGGAATTTCGGCCACATATATTCGAGAAGGATATGTTAAATCTTGATGCCGGCGCCCCCTGTACACCCCTCTCCCCGAGATCCGAATATAGCAGTATTTTACCTCCGGAATCTTTTGTACAAGGAGGAGCCATCATCATTTTTGTTTATAAGTGAAACCAGAATACACTAGAACCGGAAACGTCCGTTGGGACTTCACCGGTCGCTTGATGTGAGGGGTGGTACCTCCTCGGGCGTGAAAAATCCTTTACTATCACGTAAAGTAAAAATCCACTACCACCTGCCGAGATTTACTATTAAAAAAGTTTCTTCAATCGAACACGCCCTATATTATTACATTTTTGCATTTTCCATCGAACTATAATGCATGTTTGTAAGAAAAGTAACCCAGGACGCAGCAAGTGCGTTATGGTAGCGAATTTTCATTATATGTTTCAAATGTCAATAGCTCAATTTGCTATTAGGTTAACATTTGTTGGCTAGGAACCAGTTTTTTTCGAGAACATTTTGAGTTTATTTTTGAACAATCTTTTACATTTCCCCAATAATAAAGTTATTTGGATGAAATATGGTACATTATTTCTACTATACAGGTTATACTGGTAACCAAATTACATCCCTGCTTTCGTTAAAAGAAAAGACATATTTGCTATTAAAAACATTTTTATAAAAATTCACTGCCATGACGCACTTGTTGCGTCCACAGTTTTATTGCATATATCAGCAACTAAAAAAAAAAAAAAAACTTACTTGTCTTATGGCACTGTAGCTGATGAGTACACCAGAGACGTACGTCAGCAACATGGTAACTATGGCGATGATACATGTAGAAAAAGCGAAATAATTTATTCCGTCTATTAAATTATCGGCAAGTAAGTCTCTTTCAGTCTGATTTGTCACATTATTCACTTGTTGCACATAATACACTATATCACCTGTTGCTTGACCGAACAAGGCCAACATAAAGGGCTGACCAGCTCCACAAGCTGCTGTACATATTAAACTTATAACTATTAATACTTTATCTAATACTGTTGCGAACCTAAACTGTAAGGAGAAAATTGGTGGGTGTTAAAATTTGATTGGTGTTCTTTTATAAATAAGTAACTTACTAGAGTAAAATATGATACACTTGATATTTCTTCTTTGGGCCTTTCAAACTTCTCGGCTCCCCTGCAACAACAAGAAAAAAAAGTTAAAAAATTTAGAATATACACTTGTGTTTAATGAAAAATCAAAATGTTGGATTTCTCAATTTTTACCACTTATCAGAAACTTAAATTGCTTATTCCTTTTTAATCAAAAACCATTATTTTTAAAGCTATACCTGATTGATTACATTTTTTCAATTATTTATTTCAACAACACACCACGAGGGCTTATAGCCTAAATACTATCGTACCGTGGGTGCCGACAAGGAGGAAAGAGGCAACTTGTTAATTCTGGACTTGAAGGTTTGGAGGTTAGGGGGAGAAGGAAAAACATGTGCCGGCAAGGAATTCCACAACTTGGAAGTCCTCGGGACAAAAGAGCGGGCATAACAAGATGTTCTGTGTCTGGTGACCTGGACTGTAAAAGGGTGCATTCGCTCTGTTTCCCTGGTAGATCTGTTAGGGGCAGCAGGTGGAGGAACTATGGAAGAAAGCTCCTCTGAGCAGTGCCCGTGCAGATATCTATAAAAGAAAGAGAGGTCACCGACGGCAGGTCGATGGGCAAGGGATGGCAGCCTTTGGGTGAGGGTAGAGTTACCGATGAGACGTATAGCTTTCTTCTGAATGTATTCCAGGATAGCGTGTGTAGAAGCGGCAGCGGCACCCCAGATGTGGAAGCAGTATTCGAGGTTTGGTCTTATTTGTGAAGTATATAAAGTATAGAGATTAGCTGATGAAAAGTATTTGCGAGCCCGGAAGAGGAAACCTAATTTCTTAGCAGTCGCCTCTACAATTGATGTGACATATTGGTGCCAATTGAGATTTCGATCCACAGAGATGCCAACAAGTGAAAAGGACTCATTACTTTGAATAACTTGGTTGTTTATTGTGATGGGTCTAGGACTGGTGTATCTCTTATGAGAAAGAAAGCAAGACTGTGTTTTGGTGGGGTTGAATTGTACAAGATTTCTACTTCCCCAGTCTTATATTTTTTGGAGATCCACGGAGATAGAACCATCCATGAGTCTGCGATCCTCATATAATTGGGCTAAAGATACAGGCTTAGAATATTGTATATTTGAGTGGAGAGTGCTGTCGTTTGCGTAACTGTGAACTGGGTTTGATGTGCTAGAGAGGAGGTCATTGATGTGGAGAAGAAACAAAGTAGGGGCTAAAGCTGAACCTTGAAGAACTCCTGCATTAATTGGATACAGTTTAGAGGAATGGCCATCCACGACAACAGAGATGCTCCGGTTGGAGAGGAAATTTGCTGTCCACGTACAGAGTTTTGGTGGTAGGCCATAGGCCGGTAGTTTATTAAGCAGCGCTGCGTGCCAGACCTGGTGGAATGCTTTGGATGGGTCTAGAGCGACAATCTGGGATTCGCCGTGTAGTTCCATAGACTTGTGTCATACCAATTAATTGTGATCATAGAGACCATAACAGCGACATCCCACACTTAATATTAAAATATATGAATTTCACAAAAGTTTTTTCTAAACAAATAAAGATATTTTGATATTGGTGGATTCTCATATTGCCCTTATTATGTAGACAAATTTAAGTTTCTAAGTTAATGGTGAATAAAGTCAATAGAGATTAAGCATTTTTTTTTTTTAATTTGCTACTATAACGCTCTTGATGTGTCGGATCATTTGGCAGTCGTCTCAGTTATCGAGTTTATGGTTAAAGTGTATAATTTTTAACAAATTTTCGTAGATAAAATTGACTAATGAGGAGACCGAGTCTTTTGAATGTTGAAAAGATTTCTTCAAATGAGCGCAAACTAGACCCCTTAGAACACATGTCCGGGGTCAGTTTTAGTTTTTATCTGTTTAATTTACATTTCTACGGTAAAGCTTAATACATCCGTTATTACACAAGATACGAGAAAAATTAAATACGGTAATTATAGGGTGTTGCATTTCATAAAGTTATTTTAAAAATTACAAGTTGGCCCATAAGTTGTTGGTGATACAAATTTTAACATTTGTAGTTTTTTCCCAAATTAAAAATAAAATCTGAAAGACATGCACTGAAAGGATTTAAGCGGTTAAAGTCCAATCCCTGACAAAGACAAAGTATAAAGCTGCCGTGCGAAGCTTGAAATACATTACGGTGACAAACAATACAAATTACACGGTAAAACATACTACACGTGTGATCGTAAAAGTGATTACTTTTCAAGTGGGAGATTCAACACATTTTTAAAATGCACTACATTTATAGCTTGATGAACGGACCAAATTAAAGTTTCAGGCTGAAGATGTAACATATACTGGAAAGAGCAAGGCTTAAGGAAGGGAATAAAGAAATTTTTACGGAACTATTGTTTTTATAAAGGAAATATGACGTTTTTGCCAAACCGTGAATCGGCAAGTTTCATATTATAAAAAACTCTGGGCGCAGCAAGTGCGTTATGGTAGTGAATTTTTATTAAATGCGTCAAATGTGAATAACTCAGTTTTCTATAAACTTAGAAAGTTTAATTTTGGTACGTAGTAAGGTCTTTCCTAGAACAAGATATCTACCAAATTTCATTAACTCATCAACTTTGTAATTTTTGGAGAAAATTTTTTTTCGAAAAAAAATTAAAATTTGAATAACTCAATTTTCTATAAACTTACAAAGTTGAATTTTGGTACTTAGTAAGGTCTCTCCCAAAACAACATATATTGTAAATTTCATTAAAACAGCATTGTTATTTTCGGAAAAAAATTTTTTTTAAGAAAACTCAAAATTTTTCCGGAAAACCCCGTCGGATTTTCCTGGCTAACGAACTCGTCCAAGCCATTAAAAAAAGAAAGGTACTTGCCGAGTTTCATTGAAATCGGTTAATTATTTTTTGAGTTATCAGACGGATACATATATATATATATATATATATATATATATATATATATATATATATATATATATATATATATATATATATATCATATAAAGTCTCACCATCGATACCTCTCTATTAGTGATTTTTTTAAAATAAAAATTCACTAATATAAAACATACAAAACAATCAACTAGATATTGTAAAGAAAGTAGGCTCACATCTCACATCTCACGACATTATTAAGAAAAATTCGCTTATAGAGAGGAAAAATTTTCTTCGGATGAGCGCGAATTTGGGTGCCTAGAACCCAAAACCAAGGTCGTTAAAATTTATATATATATATATATATATATATATATATATATATATATATATATATATATATATATATATATATATATTTGTGTGTGTGTGTATCCGAGCGATAACTTAAAAAATAACAAACTGATATCAATCAAACTCGGAAAAAATCTTGTTTGGGCGAAAACCAAGGTCGGGTTCGTTAATCAACCTTTATGCTCAAGTTTTCTGGTAGAAAATCGGGGAAAAAGTTTTGAAAACGCTATATTTTTGTAAGTATCAGAGTAACTGGAATGAGAATTTACATGTGGCTAGAAACAGTGCAAATAAACCTATGTTGTGAATTTAAAGTAATTTGGTACACGATATTTAGAGTTTTTTTCCAAATTAAAAATAAAAATCCAAAGACAAGCGTTGAGACGACTTAGTGGTTAAGGTCCAATGCCTGGCAGACAGAATATTAACTGCCACGCGTGGATTGATTCATACAACAGGTATAAATCATGCATCAACGGTAACCAAACTAATTATATATCGGGCAGAAAACATACTACCCGAACCAACAATCGTGAAATCTCGCCCGAAATTATGAAAAATGACAGAAGGCATGAAATTAAAATTTTGCCAACTGATTGTTATTTAACTGGGGGATTCAATCAATCATTAAAAGACGCTACATTTGTACCTTTATGACCCGCCTCAGATACATTTTTAGCGCAGCATAGATATATTATGCTGTCGTATAATATACTAGAAATGTAAACAAAATCAAGCCAAGTCTCTATAAAGATGATTCTAAAATAGTTTCTTTTATCTTTTAACTTAAACATAAGACATCATATAAGACCGAAACAGTCGTGGGATGTGTTTTAATGGGAATTCTACTAATTCTGTAATTAATTACGTATACTTTGAATATAATACCCCGGGCATGAAGCCGATCTAAAGTATCACGCAAATAAAACGCTAGGTGAAATATACTTATATGGTGCCGCGGATATCGCGCTTGCCTCCTAAGCAGAAGGTTACGCGATCGAATCCAACTTGATGAGTCTATGTTTTTTATGTTTTATTTTGACATTTGTAGAAACAACTGTGCACAGATTTCATACGTTTTCAACAAGATCTCATTTTTGTTTAAAACGCCTGAATAAGTTCGTCACCTTTGAGTCTGAAATCATAATTTTGTTATTGTTGATATTGAGAAAACCGGTTTGATTAGGTTGACCAAAACGCAATCATACTGGCGACTAATAAGGAAAAATAACTGCCACGTTTATAATTTGGCAGATACTTTATTTTTCTAAATATGAATTAAGTTTCCTTCTGGAAATCTTTTGTATAACTTTAATGACATTTGTAATACAAGTTTCTTTTAAAGAGACTTACACTATCTATAGATATAGCAAAATTTGATTCTTTAGCTTCATAGAAAATTAAGTTTTGGGCATTTTCCTCAAAAAGAGTTAGAACGCAAAATTTTTTTGATAATAGAGAGATATCGATGGTAACACTTTCGAAAGAATTCTTCAAATGTGCACGTACTAGCACGTCTAAAATCGATCTTCAATGTCTGTGTAAGTTTAAAGTATTAACTTTACTAATATGCCGTATAATAATAGTGTACAATTCTTATAAAAATTCGCTAATATAACGCACTTACTGCGTCCCGAAATTTTTGTTATATTTATCAGTGAACCTTGATCACATATTAAATGTATGATACTCGTATTATGGTAATATAGAAATTTATATTAATGTGCGTTGGAATATCATACCGTACTTTCCTTTGTAGTTTTATCAGTATATCCTGTATTTGTATATGATCATTCATGGATATTCCCCTAATCAACTTACTCAGCTGGTCTTTTATTCTTGGCTTTGGTTACGAAGAATTTTTTGGTCGTAATCACAAAACACAAAGGTTTAGAATCTTCAGAAGTTTAATGGAAATATGTTAAGCTATCTCCTTGAATCTTAAATGCTTTATTGACATTTCTGTAGGACTAATAAGTGTTTTTGCAATAGTGGAAATCCCCAGTTACTTTAAAAATACGACTGTAATGTTTTCGTTTGTTTAATGAGTCGTTAATTGGTGCATTCACCCCTAAACGAACAAACTTAAAGACAAATAAATCATGAGCCTGTTTATTCGTTATTTATAAGAAGGTGATTAGCTTCAGATAAATTGTTGGCAATCAGTGAAAGAAAGCGAAATATCTTTAAACAGATACAGAGTGTCCAGCCGGGAACTTACACGACGCACATTTTAAGAACCACTCAACGTTTTTTTCCCTGAAACTTGGCACATGTAACAAACAGAATGCGGCCTGTTTGAGCAACACATTATGACAGACCTGCCACTTCCGGTTAAACCGGAAGTCGACCCATTTTACACTATTAGTGAATTTTTGTAGAAAAAAATCACTAATGGGGAGATCCCGACTTTTGAATTTTGAAAAAATTTTTGCAAATGAGCGCAAACTAGGGCCCGTAGAACCCATATCCGGGGTCAGTTACAATTATATATATATATATATATATATATATATATATATATATATATATATATATATATATATATATATATATATATATCACACCGATAACACAAAAAATAATAGGCCGATTTTGATAAAATTTGGCATGCACCTTCCTTTTGTAAATGGCTTAGATAAGTTTGTTAATCAGGAAAATCGGACGAGGTTTTCCTGGAAAATTTTGAGTTTTCATTCAAAAAAAAATTATATCTCCGGAATTAACAAAGTAAGAATGGTGAACGGGTTTATAGCATTATAGGTAAGCTACCTACCAAAACTTAGCGCTGTAGGTTAAAGGATAAAAAAGTTACAGGCGTTTAAAAAAAATAATTTGAGTTTTCCTCAAAACGCCAAAGTCGCGATTTAAAACGTCACAATTGCTAATATTTAGGCAATGAACCTGAAACTAATATGACCTGTGGAAGGAAAATGTCTCAAGAAGAATGTTTTACAAAGCCTGAACTCTTAGTTTCAATCGTCATTGTCCTTCATTTTACTAAAATTTTCGCAGAAAATTCATTTCAAATAGACCCTTTTTCTGAGGCTTTGGCAGTAGTGTTGGCTATAGAGTTTATCGTTTAATGGTATATCATTTTTGTCAAATTTTCGTAAAAAATCATTAAAGCACAATATATCCGTTATTATACAAGATACGAAAAAAAATGTATACATTAATTATAGGGTGTCTTGAGCTACATCTTAAAAAATAATTCCACAATTACAGACTGGCCCATAAGTCGTTGGTGATTCAAATTTTCTTTTTTTTTTATTTAATCGAACACGCCCTATGTTATTGAATTTTTGCATTTTCCATCGAAATATAATACATATTTGTAAGAAAAGAAATTCGGGACGCAGCAAGTGCGTTATGGTAGCGAATTGTCATTAAATGCTTCAACTTTGAATAGCTCAATTTGCTATTAACCTATAAGGTTGACCAGGAAACCAGTTTTTTCGGGAACAATTAAAGTTTTCTTTGGGAAATTTTTCTACATTTTCAAACAATTAATTGTTTTGATGAAACATGGGACATTGTTTTTACTATATAGGTTATACTGGTAACTAAATTTAATACCTGCTTTCTTAAAATTTATGAAAATTTACTGCCATAACGCACTTGCTGCGTCCAGAGGTTTTTTAAATGGAATACTAACGTTTTTGTGAATTTTATTTCAAAAAATTCACTAATGACGAGATCCCGACTTTTAAATTTTAAAATATTTCTTCAAATTAGCGCTAATTAGGTCCCCGTAGAACACACACCCGGGGTCAGTTTCAATATATATATATATATATATATATATATATATATATATATATATATATATATATATATATATATATATATATATATATATATATATATATATATATGTATGTATGCATCGCACCGATAACTCAAAAAATAATAGGCCGATTTTGCTCAAATTTGGTGAGTACCTTTCTTTTCTAAGTGGCTTGGACACGTTTGTTAGCCGGGAAAATCGGCCCAGGTTTTCCCAAAAAAATTTGTGTTTCTTTTTTCGGAAAAAATTTATATCTCCTAAAATAACAAAGTAAGGGCAACCAAATTGGAAACTCGTGTTTGTATTGTCAAGAGTCAACCAAAAATGTACCAAAATTTAGGTCTGTAAGTTTAAAAACAAAAAACTTATGGGCAGTTGAAGAAAACAAATTTTCCCCAAAACGTAAAATGCGATTTGAAACGTCAAAATTGGCAATATTTAGCCAAACAACCTGAAACAAATACGGATTATGAAAAGAAAATGTTGCAAGAAGAGTGTTCTGCAAACCCCTAAGTTTCAGCATCAAACGTCAGTGTCCTTCATTTTACTAAACTATTTACAGAAAATTCATTTCAAATACAGTAAGACTTCGCATAACGTCGTCTCATTTAACGTTGTTTCATTATAGCGGCCCAGTTTTTTGTAGGCAAATGTATCGTTTAACGTTGAAGCTGATTTGGTATAACGTTGTTATTCCAAAAATCTAAAATAGTACGTAAAAAAGGAGTACACAATAGAATATGTAGGCATGTACGTAATACGTACGTAAATGAATAATGTTTTTTTAATAACGTTGCAGCCACAAATATGTACATAATATATATGTACATTATATTCATTCCCAGTGATTCTTTTTACGTCGTTTCACGGCACCATTGTTAGATCCCTAACTATGACGTTAAGCGGGGACTTGCTGTAGACATTTTCTCTGATGCTTTGGCGGTAGTTTTAGTTTGTTTATTTAGTTTGTTTATGGCTTAACGGTCTATAATGTTAAGCTAATTTTTAGCTAATTTTCATAGAACAGATTCGGTAGTGAGGAGACCGCGACTTTTGAATTTTAGAAGATTTCTTCAAATGAGCGCAAACTAGAATCCATATCCGGGTTAGCATTCAGTTTTTATATGTTTACATATATACAGGGTGACGCATTTCTGCGGTAAAGCTCAATATAATTGTTATTATACAAGATACGAGCAAAAAGTGTCTACGTGAATTATAGGGTGTCTTGAGCTACATCTGATAAAATTATTTTGACAATCACAGGCTGGCCCATAAGTCGTTGGTTACAGTTTACAGTTTTTTTCCGAACACTCTTACATTATTGCATTTTTGCATTTTTTATCATCACACATCTGGTATTCCGTGCTGAAATTAAATAAGTACACTTGGAGAACCCACGTCACCACAACACATTAAAGAAATCCTGACAATCGTTTCACTAACCAAGTTACCGTCATCAGAGGATTTAAACGAGCGTAGGGTTTTTTGTATTCATTTGGGTTCCCCAAATGTACTTGAAAGAAAGGCGGAAACGATAATCTGATTTGAAAAGTTTATTGAATTTCGAAAGTCAATGAGTGAATATTGTGACCTATGATGAGCACTGATAAGTACAATGTGGAGAACCCCATTCATCACAATACAGTTTTTAGACCTGATGATCGTTTGGCTAACAAAGTTATTATCGCCAAGGAGATGAATAAACAGCATACTCACGCCTCTGATGACGCTAACTTTATTAGCTAAACGAGTGTCAGGTCCAAAAAATGTATTTTGATGAATTGGGTTCTCCAAATTGTACTTATTGGAAAGTCAATGTCAAGCTATTTCCTGAAAAAAACTTTATACAAATTTTCTCGCGAGATATAGCACAAGTATTACTTATTATAAAAACAATATAAAACTTATCAAATAAATTAAAAATAAATCAAATAAATTAATAATTTATGGTTAAGATGAACATAAGAACATATACTTAAAAACATAACATTTACACTTTTACCCTATGTTATATCTACTCACCATCTAAAAAATCTCCTGAGTTTTTCTTCATAATTTGGAGTGATTGGAGTGATTGTAAGGGTGCGCGACCTCATATCTTTTTAGGAAGAACAAATAAAGTATTATTATGATGATAAGAACGAATGAAGTAAATGTGCGTTCTGCCTTTGGTTAAATAATCTTTTTAAACATGCACCAATATAATTTATATCTATATGTATTTGACTTGGTAAAAATAAGTCTATCTGTAGTATTCAAAAATTTATTTATAGCCGAAATGAAAATATTGAAACGGTTTACTTTCCGCGATTAATTTGGCACTTTGGAAATGTAATAATTATTAATTTAAGAAGTGAACAGCTATGTTTGACAAATTTTTTACATATCTACAAAAAAGATAAAGAAGTCAAGTGTTATTATCTGTTTTCTTATCAGTAGTGTTTTTGTTAGATTCGATATGTATGCGATAATAATCAGGTTTGGTACATAAAATCTTGAGCCATTGTCATACTACCAAAAATTAGTCACCAGTAGGTGCCAAAGATTAAGTCATAAAGCCATAAAATTACAATCTTCGATAAATTATACATTTATAATGAAATCTACAAATGGTGAAACCAAAGAAGCAATTTTTTAGTTGAAGAGTCGATAACTAAAATCTGAAATCACTTTTATTGAATGAAAATTTATTTTCCGCTTTTTTATCTAACAGTTATATGATGAGGTCTATGGAACTGAAATTTTTAATCTAAAATATGCCACTGCTTCTTTCAAAACTAAGATTATTGTTGTAAATAAGTTTTTTTATGAAGAAGAATGAACCCTTGATCATTTCAGCCTGCTAAATCGTTTTCTAATATCAAAATAAAAACACTCATTGTCCATTGCAAACGTAACATTAAATAAGATTTATCACTTTTTTATTTATTTCAACAACACACCACGAGGGATCACAGCCTAAATACTATCGTACCGTGGGTGTCGACAAGGAGGAAAGAGGCAACTTTCTGGACTTGAAGGTTTGGAGGTTCGAAGGAGAAGGAAAAACATGTGCCGGCAAGGAACTCCACAACTTGGAAGTCCTCAGGACAAAAGAGCGTGCATAACAAGATGTTCTATGTCTGGTGACCTGGACAGTAAAAGGGTGCATTCGCTCTGTTTCCCTGGTAGATCTGTTGGGGGCAGCAGGTGGAGAAAACTATGGAAGAAAGCTCATCTGAGCAGTGCTTGTGTAGATATCTATAAAAGAGAGAGAGAGAGAGGTCACCAACGGCACGTCAGTGGGCAAGGGATGACAGCCCTTAGGTGAGGGTAGTGTCACCGATGAGACGTATAGCTATCTTCTGAATGGAGTCCAGAACAGCGAGTGTAGAAGCGGCAGCAGCACCCCAGATGTGGGAGCAGTATTCGAGGTTTGATCTTATTTGTGAAGTATATAAGGTATAGAGATTAGCTGGTGAAAAGTATTTGCGAGCTCGGAAGAGGAAACCTAATTTCTTAGCAGCCGATTCTGCAGTTGATGTCACATGTTTGTGCCAATTGAGATTTCGATCCACAGACATACCAACAAGTGAAAATGACTCATTAGTTTGAATAACTTGGTTGTTTATTGTGATGGGTCTAGGGCTGGTGTATCTCTTATGAGAAAGAAAGCGAGACTGTGATTTGGTGGGGTTGAATTGCACAAGATTTCTACTTCCCCAGTCCAATATTTTTTGGAGATCCACGGAGACTGAACTCTCCATTAGTCTGCGATCCAAATCTAATTGGGCTAAAGAAACAAGCTTAGAATATTTTACATTTTAGTGGAGGGTGCTGTAGTCTGCGTAACTGTGAACTGGGTTGGATGTGCTATAGAGGAGGTCAGTAATGTGGAGAAGAAACAAAGTAGGAGCTAAAGCTGAACCTTGCATTAATTGGATACAGTTTAGAGGAATGGCCATCCACGACAACAGAAATGCTCCCGTTGGAGAGAAAATTTGCTGTCCAGGTACAGAGTTTTAGTGGTAGGCCATAAGCCGGTAGTTTATTAAGCAGCGCTGCGTGCCAGACCTGGTCGAATGTTTGGATATGTCTAGAGCGACAATCTGGGATTCACCGCGTAGTTCCCTGGAATTGTTCCAATAATGGGTGACAAAGGAAAGGAGGTCGGCAGTTGATCTGCGTTTACGGAATCCATACTGCCTGTTGTGGCTTAAACTGTGTTTTTCAAGAAATTTTAGGAAGTCGGTGTTTATGTACTTTTCCATCACTTTAGAGACGACTAAAAGGGGAGAAATATGTCTGTAGTTGCTAGAAAGCGCTTTGGATCCTTTCTTGGGGACGGGTTGTACTCGAGCAGTTTTCCAGTTACTAGGTAATATACCTCTAGGAAGATCTCTCTGAGGCACAGGGTTGAACACACTGAGACCTCACATCTCCGACGAGATTTGGGGAGTAGGCGGATTGAGGCCCCGTAATCGAGCTGCGACAACCCAACCCACCTTTGTCCACCACTCTAAGGAGTAGGCAGATTGCGGCCTTAGAGTGTCCTTACATATTTTCTTTACCCACCTTTGTCCACCACTCTAAGGAGTAGGCAGATTAAGGCCTTAGAGTGTCCTTACATATTTCCTTTACCTCTTGAAAATGGCTCCAAAACAGGAGCCGAAACGTCGAGTTTTCATAAATTCTGGACGCGGTTCAACCCGAGAACCAAGTATGTCTCATATATATATATATATATATATATATATATATATATATATATATATATATATATATATATATATATATATATATATATATATATATATATATATATATATATATATATATATATATATAAAAATAATCATATAAAAATTTTAACGGCCCTAGTTTTGGGTATCAGGGACCCAAATTCGAGCTCATCTGAGGAAATTTTTTCAAAAGCTTTTCATCGTGACCTCTCTATGAGCGAATTTTTCTTAATGAAAATTCGCTAAAAATTAAATTATGCCATTTTAGCATGGTACTAAAAAATTACTAATAAGAAAGTACATGAATCTATTTCTTACTTTTGAAACACGGTATATATACACATGAGGTTTAACACTGTCAACGGCTCCCAATTTTCGTTATAACTGAGTAATTTTTGCTGTCGCTGTTCAATTTGAAGGAACTTTCATCTTTGATAAAAATAATCTGATTATCCCTCTTCAACACGTGAAACCAACACAACAATATTTACAGTTAAGGCGTCAATATTAGATTTAGGGGACATCGACTAGGTGTGTGTATTCACTTCCATTACCACTGCATTGGATGAAAAATAGATATGAGGGTGCACTTCGAAACCGTCAAAACAGATCACTTTCAAATATACCCTTGTGGGTATAGGTACCTTTACCACAAGGTACACGATGATAATGTATGCACCTATCTAAAGAACGATCACAGTCGTACCTGTGGCAAGGCCAATACAAAAATAATTACACTGTTTTTACTGATAAATTTGACATTATCGAAACATGGAAAACCGATATAGATGAAATGTCATAATATTTGTTAAATAATTAACGTGTGATTCTTATCGTTGAACCAACAATTAGATTTTTTTTATCAGTTTCATTCATGCAGCCTTGGTGGTTTAGTAGTAAGCATGTGTGCATTGGAAACCAAAGGGCTTTGGTTTAAATCCCAGTCGAAATTTGGATTCATTTCTCCTTTCTGTAAGGGTAGATGTGTTCTCACCAAATCAGAACCGTAGACTCTAATTAGAGCTCGTCAGTACGTTATATTAATTGCAAAAATTGGGAAGAGGTTCATCTGAACAAATTGAACGATCTGATAAAAAAATTAATGTCCTCCAATGATATGATATGAAACCTGTTCTTCTTGCATCAACTACTTTACAAGACGAACCTCCAGATGAATGCAGGAGATGGTCGAAATCTGACAAAAAAATTATTCGAGTGAGAAGACCTAACATGGTGTCCAAATACAATGAATGCATGGGAGGCATCGATCTTATTGACAGAATGATTGCGTATTATGGGATAACTGCGCGAACCAATAAATGGATTGTTAAAAGTATTTTTCATTTTGTGGATATCGGAATTGCCAACTCCTAGATTTTGTACCGAAATGATTTTAAAAAGTTAAACTAAAAGTACATACAGTTCTTTGATTTCAAACTTCAATCTTCTGAATGGCTTCTTAGCCCAGAAACTGAGGAGGGGTCTGATAATGACTTATCAGAATGAAGCTCAATTCATACAAGAAGAAATCCTATGGGATATAATACTCTAACAGAAACCTCATCACCTTTACCAAACAACAACAGCGCCAGTGTCAGAAGTAGACAACACCTTCCAATTCTGAAAGGTGATCTGAAAAACTCAGTAAGATGCAAATATCCAAAATGTAACAAGAAAGCAAAGTTTTTGTGCGAAAAATGTAATAATTTTTACTGTATAACTTATGATCATAACTGATTTCTTAAAATTCATAAAAAGTCAAAATGAATGCTTATAATCCGAGTGTCCAATAAAATGGACTTTTCAAAAAACTTCAAAAATAAATTTTAATTTTGACTGAATACGTGTGTTTCAGTACCCATTTCTAGTCAAAACACACAAACATTATTTTCATTTTTTGAGTTCGGGTCTCAGGGGGACATGAAAAGCTTGTGAACTAAATCATTGCCGAAAACATCAAAGTTGTTGGATCAATTAGTTGTGCAAGACCATAAACGATAAAGTTAGTTATGTTTTTAGTGAATTTTCGTAGAAAAAATTCACTAATGGAGAGATCCCGACTTTTGAATTTTGAAAAAATTTTTGCAAATGAGCGCGATCTAGGACCCCTAGAACCCATATCCGGGGTCAGTTTCAATTTTTATATGTT
The DNA here is from genome assembly GCA_964006375.1 of Tillus elongatus. Taxonomy (NCBI): domain Eukaryota; kingdom Metazoa; phylum Arthropoda; class Insecta; order Coleoptera; family Cleridae; genus Tillus; species Tillus elongatus. The sequence continues at coordinate 246,270,615 of OZ023263.1, read as the reverse complement.
TATATATATATATATATATATATATATATATATATATATATATATATATATATAAATATTTATATATATATATTATATATATATATATATATATATATATATATATATATATATATATATATATATATATATATATATATATATATATATATATATATGTATCACACCGATAACTCAAAAAATAATAGGCCGATTTTGATAATATTTGGCATGTACCTTTCTTTTGTAAATGGCTTGGATAAGTTCGTTAGTCAGAAAAATCGGATGAGGTTTTCCGGGAAAATTTTGAGTTTTCATTCGAAAAAAATTCTTATCTCAAAAAGTAATAAGCCGATTTTAATAAAATTTGGCATGTACCTTTCTTTTGTAAATGGCTTGGATAAGTTCGTTAGTCAGGAAAATCGGACGAGGTTTTCCGGGAAAATTTTGAGTTTTCATTCGAAAAAAATTCTTATCTCAAAAAGTAATAAGCCGATTTTAATAAAATTTGTCATGTACCTTCCTTCTGTAAATATCTTTGACAAGTTCGTTAGTCAGGAACATCGGATGAGGTTTTCCGGAAAAATTTTGAGTTTTCATTCGAAAAAAATTCTTATCTCAAAAAGTAATAAGCCGATTTTAATAAAATTTGGCATGTACCTTCCTTTTGTAAATGGCTTTGACAAGTGTGTTAGTCAGGAAAATCGTACGAGATTTTCCGGGAAAATTTTGAGTTTTCATTCGAAAAAAATGTTTATCTCAAAGAATAATGGGCAGATTTTGATATAATCTGGCGTATACCTTCCTTTTGTAAATGGCTTTGATAAGTTCGGTAATCAGAAAAATCGGAGGAGGTTTTCCGGAAAAATTTTGAGTTTTCATTTGAAAAAAATTTTTATCTTAAAAACTAAAAAATCTATGATAACCAAATTTGGTAGGTAGGTTTACGATATAAAAAGTAAACTATACACCAAAATTTAGATTTCTATGTTACAAGAAAAAAAAGTTATAATAATATTTTGTGCCAGATCATTTCTATGAAAATTCACTACCATAACGCACTTGCTGCGTCCAGAGTTTTAAATTAATTCTTTCACACAGGAACAGTACGTATGCAATCAGGACTGTTAAAAATTGTGTAAATATTGCAAAATTTTAAAATCATTTAATTCTTCATTTAAAAACAAAACTTAAAAATTAATAATGAATATATAAACTTTGCATAAATAAACCTGTCAAGCGAACAGCTATACCACGTTGACAAAACCAATTGTCGTACGATCGCCGAGGTTAAGCAACCTCGGGCAAGGTGAGGTCAGGTCATCTGGGAGCATCGTGTACTGTTGCCTCTTTTTTTAGGTAGTGACATTCCTGTTTTGTTCTTATTAGCCAATTTTTATTTTAAAAAATCGCTAGAGAGGTATTGATGGTGAGACTTTGCAAAAATTTTAGATACCATGCTTTAAAATTGTACATTTAATGCAGCCACAAGCCTAAGCTTATTTGTATTGTACCTTGTAAAATGTATGTCAGAAATAAATAAATAAATAGATCGATATATATATATATATATATATATATATATATATATATATATATATATATATATATATATATATATATATATATATATTCACACGATAACTCAAAAAGTTATTAACTAATTTTGATGAAACGTCTTTATTGCAGTAATAGCTTGGATAAGTTCGTTTTTAGTGAATTTTCTTTAAAAAATTCACTAATAAGGAGATCTCGACTTTTGAATTTTGAAAAAATTTCTTCAAATGAGCGCTAATTAGGCCCCCCAGAACACATATCCGGGGTCAGTTTCGATTTTTATATGTATATATATATATATATATATATATATATATATATATATATATATATATATATATATATATATATATATATATATATATATATATATACGTGTGTGTGTATCACACCAATAACTCAAAAAATAATGGGACGATTTTGACTAAATTTGGTGAGTGCCTTCCTATTGCAAGTGGCTTTTCCCGGAAAATTTTGTGTTTTCTTTCGAAATAAAAATATATCAGGAAGTAACAAAGTAAGGGCAACCAGGTACACGGGTTCATATTGCTATGGGTAAATTACCTACCAAAATTTAGCTCTCTAGGTGAAAAGACAAAAAAGTTACAGGCATTTAAAGAAAAATAAATTGGGGTTTTTCTTAAAATGTCAAAGTCGGGATTTAAAGCGTCAAAATTGGCAACATCTAGGCAAATAACTTGAATCTAATACGAGCTATGGAAAGAAAATATCTCAAAAAGAATGTTTTGCAAACCCTGAAGTCTTAGTTTCAACCGTCATTGTCCTTCATTTTACTAAAATGTTTCCAGAAAATTCATTTCAAATAGACCCTTTCTCTGATGCTTGGCAGTAGTCTGATCTATAGAGTTTATCGTTTAATGGTATATAATTTTTGTCGAATTTTCGTAAAAAATAAATAAAGCCCAATATATCCATTATTATACAAGATATGAAAAAAAAATTGTATATATTAATTATAGGATGTCTTGAGCTACATCTTAAAACATTATTTCTATAATCACAGGCTGGCCCATAAGTCGTTGGTGATACAATTTTTCTTTTTTAATCAAACACGACTTATGATATTGCATTTTTGCATTTTCCATCGAAATATAACGCATGTTTGTAAAAAAAAAGAAATTCAGGGCGCAGAAAGTGCGTTATGGAAGCGATTTTTTTTTAAATCAAACACGCCTTATGTTTTTGCATTTTCCATCGAAATATAATGCATGTTTGTAAGAAAAGAAATTCCGGACGCAGCAAGTGCGTTATGGTAGCGAATCTTGATCAAATGCTTCATATTTGAATAGCTCAATTTGCTTAACCTGTAAGGTTGACCTAGAAACGAGTTTTTTCGGGAGCACTTTAAGTTTACTTTCAGGAATTTTTGTACATTTTCAAACAATCAAGTTTTTTTGATGAAACATGGCACATTGTTTTTACTATATAGATTATACTGGTCACCAAATTTGATGCATGCTTTCTTGAAAAAACACATATTTGGTATTAAAAACAATTTTATGAAAATTCACTATCAAAGCGCACTGGCTGCGTCCAGACTTTTTAAATCCGACAGCCCGTATGTTATTTCAAATTTAATTACAGATTATGTAATTTAAGTTTTATGTATTTTATCAGCGAATTTTCGTGTAAAATATGTAAGTCAGTTTTCGCAGAAATCATGTTTTGTCGAATTATTGTGAATTGTTGGTGATTATCCAGTACTGTCTTATATATATATATATATATATATATATATATATATATATATATATATATATATATATATATATATATATATATATATATATATATATATTAAATATATATATAAATATATATATATATATATATATATATATATATATATATATATATATATATATATATATAAAAAATAGATTATTGTAAAAAAAGGTGTTTGCAAATTCACGTGGAAAATCTGTTTTCGAATTTTCTTGAAAAGTAACTTGGTTAGCAAATTTTATGAAACATTTTTACCTAGCTAATTTTCGTAAAAAAGAATTCTATATAAATTTTGTGAACATTTAAGCCCATTTTCGTAAGAAAATGGTTAATTTTCGTGAAAGGGTTTGTTTGCAAGATTTTTTTTAAAATTTTTGTCAAAAAGCTTTTTGTGAATAATGACATCTTGGCTAGTGTAGTTTTTGTGTAAATCGATTAAATTGGTTCATTGTCTAAAAAATCGGGTCTATTGTTTCGGGAGAATTATATTTATTTTCGGAAAATGTTTATATTTTTTTAACAATAATATGTTTACATGGATCCCTTGACGTGATTTTTATATTTCATCCCCATAGAACCATGCAGGGTACGCCAACCCTATCGAACCAGTTTTTCTAAAAGGAAAATATTTTTTCTAAAAAAACATTTGTATCTCAAAAAAATAACCAAGTTATTTTGATCACATTTGGTTGGTATGTTACCCTTATTCCTTACTCCACGAAAACTCATTTTCCTAGGTTTATAGAAAATTGAGTTATATAAATTTCAAGCATTTAATGAAAATTCGCTGCCATAACGCAATTGCTGCGTCCCAAAATTTCGTCTTGTGACAAGCCGTCAAGGATTTACTCTTCGTTCTTCAGATTCCTTATTTTTGTTTTATTTTGATACTTGAAGAAACAATAGTGCACAGATTCCATACGTTTTGAACAAGATTTCAGTTTTTTTAAACGCCTGCATAACTTTGTCACCTTTGAGTCTGAAATTATAATTTTCAGCAGGCATTTTGTTAATATTGATATTGAAAAAAACCGTTTGCTTAGGTTGACTAAAACGAAGTCATTCAGGCGATTCATAAGGAAAATAACTGCTACGTTTAAAATTTGTCAGATATTTTACTTTTCTAAATATGAATAAAGTTTCCTTCTGGAAATCGT